>BSBK01001957.1:0-277544 GCA_027943335.1 Chamaecyparis obtusa
ATTTGATAGTATGATACTTTAATATTTTACTATTTACCATTGATCAAAGTCTAAAGATATTTAGTTACAAATATTCAAATTGAAATAAGTTCAATAACTAATAAGCCATATCATATACATCTATGTTCACAATTCTAATGCAATTTGAATTACAAAATCAAAATTTAGTTCATGATTCAATGTTCAACAATCGAGATTCAAGATTCACTAATTAGATTCAGAATCATAAGAATTCTCAAGAAAATTTGCACCCTCATCATCTCCAACTGTTGAAAGTTCAGTATCATTTGAACCCAAAATGGTTCCACTTGCGCTAGATGCACCATGTGTCATGATTTTATCATCATCATCATCTATGGTTGTAATAAGATCATGAAATGTTGCATCCTGCAAGTTGGCATACTCATGGGCTACATCCCATTGCTTGGCTGCCCCTTCCTTCTAGTGATCTTCATTACGTGACAAAAGATGCAAGTTGGTATGAATGTAAACCAAGTCCTCATCTATTTTTGAGCCCAACTGGCTACGTTTCACTAAGTGGACAAAGGAGTATGTACTCCAATTCTATTCAGTAGTAGAAGAATTTGCATCCTGGACAAAGTTCACAAAATTAAACATACAAATGAAAATAAAATTAATGAATTTTAAGCACTACATTGTAGAATACAAGTGGCAAATAAAAGACAAGAGAAACTTACTTGTGAGAGGATCTTGATTTCAAGAGGTTGTAGATTCTTAAATGGTTGACCATAGAGGTACCACCAGGTGATAGCTCCCATGTTGAAGTCATTTTGGTCCTTTATTGCAACTGGACTAAGTTTTTCTCTCGAAGCAAATAAGCCAAATTCTAGCCAAACTTTTTTTATGCATTTCATTATCTTGGAAGAGTCTTACAAAATCTTTGTAGTGCCCATTAGAAAGTTCTTCATCTGCATATGGTGCTACTCTATTTAGCATAGAAAATGCAAGTATTTCCTCACCATAGAACCTTGAAGATAGGGAAAATGTAATGAGGTGCAATGATTCTTCTATAGAATTGTGTCCACGCCATCATAGACATCCCCCAAACAAGGTTTATCTATATCAGCAAAATGAAGCATAGTCATGATAGGCTTCATGAAATCCAATACAAATTGCACACGAGCCCATCAACTATCATCCAAGATCAATTCCTTGACCTTTTGGGCCCTCCCTGAATTTGAAGCCTTCCATATACCCCACTGGCTAGAAATAACCATTTGGCTTAATGCCCCTTTCACCTTGACAAGTTTTCTCTTAACAATAGTATGAGATACAATTTGGGTCTCAACAACCAAGGCAAGTTAATAACAATATGTCAATAAATATTGAGCAAGGTTATATACAATTTGATAATTGAACATGACATAAAATTTATTCAAGATCAATAAATAAATTAAATTTAGTAATTACAATTTACCTTCAACAACTACAATTTGGAGAATGATCTGAATATCAATTGTGACGTGTGATGGTTCCTCTAGAATTCATGTATTGAAATTATTGATCTCCATTACGCTCTAAAAGTTTATGCATCAAACGTTGGGAAGCCTCATCTTGTTCAAACCTCATAAGTTCTTCACTAGAAACATCATCATTGGCCTCTTCCTCATGATGAGAGGGAGGAGGTCTAGGAGGTGAAGAAGGTGTGGCAAAAGTTCATCTTGGAGGGGACATTGATGGCGTATTGTTACCATGATTGCCACTAGTACCAAAAAAAGGTATATTCTCATAACCACTAGTCTCAGGTTGATCATGAGACATTCCTCTTGAAGCCATGCACCTAGCAACATCCATTATGTTTTTATTATGCTCTTTATCTAAGTGTGCTTAGTTATCTCTATGCTCAAAGTGCTCTTGCAAATGGAAATATTTCTCTTGTTCAGTCATGGTAAGTGAGACACTATTCGTGCTTTTGGGGATCTTGAATGCAGAAAAAAGGAAGCCTCCTTTATACCATGAGGTGACCTTGGGCTCCTTGGAATCCTAAGATTTTTCTGGGCTAGAACTATTGTCACTAACTGGCACCTTGTAGGAGAGTGTAACTATGTATAGTTAAACAGAGGGTGACTCACTTTCTCAAATTGAAACCGAGTTGTAATCGGCATGAAAAGAAATGTTGTTTGACTAATAGAACAAGACAAAGTTTCTTAGATTTTGAGATGAGCAAAGCCAATAAAGATCACTTGTCGAGATAGCACAATAGAGATGGCTTGTCAAAGGCTCTCAAGAATTTACAGTATTCAATTGACTCAAGCTGAAATATGAGCAAGAAGCTCGATTAGAAAATAGCTAGAGAGGTAACCATAGTGTGACAAGTGATCAAAAGTAGCATTTGGTAGGCTCAAAACCCAATGGTCTTAACTCATCTTTCTCATGCTAGAACAAACTTAAACATGCAAATAACAAGCCAGATTCAAGTAAGAATAGGAAAGGACACTCTGTGACAAACTAAGATTCAAATTTGACAGCTTCAGATTGCAGACAGCAGTAAGATAGAAAAATGATTATATGCGATGGTTTGTAGGATAGCAGGATGATACAATTTGGCCAGACAATATTTCACACACAACAGTATGATAGTAACCAAGCAGTTGATGCAATAGAATGTATAACATTCAAGCGATACAAAGTCAACAATGAAGTATCACGTGATAATACTTAGGCAGGTGGTGTGATAATTATCCAGTATCACACGATGTTTGACCAGTGAATGTGTAAAACCCAGTTTTGAAGGTAATTTGATCAAAGTTATAGTTTGATAAGTTCAATTTCTCAGTTTGGAACACAGTAACAGCAGAAAACAAATAGGTTTGCAAACAGTGAGAGATCAAACATGTCATAAAATACTTGAACAAGGCCAAAAGAAAACTTTCCAAGACATGCACTTGGGATATCAAAACAAAAATCCCATGAACACTACCGTGATGTTTGATGTTTAAGAACATTTACATGGGTAGATCATAGTGAAGACAATTCAAGAACTTGCTAACCTAGAAAGACAAAGGCTCAATACTCAACAACTTAGCCCACACTTGATGTCCCATTGCCTCACACAAAGTGGTTGCCCATAATAGATATTGGCCTTGTCATGGAAGTGCCAATGACACAACCAAATGAACACAGATGGTGAGTGTAAAATCTTGGGGTGATCCGGGTAGTCCACTAGGATCGATCCCTGCACCAAGATGTTGAGCGGCAAAATCGGGTAGCTGCTATCTAAGGTTCGTAATAAGGGCTTTCATTTGCAATACCCCCCTTGTTCCCCAAAGGGACTCCTTACCTTGCGGAAAGTAACAGACCTCGTGGCCACAAGATTACCTTAAGCATTCTTTCTTAGCATTTTTCTCATGGTCACAATCCCACAAGTACTCATACTAAGAGAAGATAAGTATTATGTCTACCAAGGTTTTGTGTCCTTGATAGCCTTGAGTTTATAGTGGGTCAGAATAGCCAGGTATTAGCTTGTCCCCACTTGGGTCGTTCCTCTTGATTGCTCAAGAGCAGGTCCTCTAAAGGTTTCTAGACTAAACAAGAAGCAGATCAACCTTTGAAAGTTAAGATTTCTGGTTCACCACAAGGGTGAAGAGCATACTCTCCTATCTCAAAAGCCTTTCCCAAACACGCCAAGAAATGTTCAATTAACCCTCTTGCTTTTGAAATCTAGAGGTGGGTCAAGATTTCTGGTTCACCACAAGGATGAAGAGCATACTTTCCTACCACCAAAAGACTCTAATGACAAGATATTAAGTTTCTAATAAAATGAACTAGTATAATGCCGCACTTAAAAATGAAAAGAAAGAACAAGCACTTGGTTGTTTGATTTTTATGCTTTGGGCAGCCCTACAAGAAAGATTAGTAGCCCTTGTGCATTTGAAACTTTGACATGCGTTCTTTTAGCAAACTATGCAAGCAATTAGGGCACACCTACAAGCACAACTCATTAGGCCCACAAGGATTAGTACAACAAAACCAGGTATAATATGCAAATAAATCTCTGTTCTAACACAACAAATCAAAAACTAGAAAGTAGAAAACCTGAATCTTGCAAAAAAAGAGCCGAGAACAGTCACTTCCAAGCCTGGGTGATAGTTTCTGTCGGCAAAGGTTTGCACGATAATTTGTAGTATAGGGGTGTGATACTTATGTTCTAAGCGACACTTTGTACTACCCCAAATGATAGAATGTTATATAGCAGGGCGACAGAGTTCTGTATGGAGATACGATACATTTGACTAGCAAAGTATCACGCAGATATGTAAGAAACTATCGTACGACACTGTGAAAATTTCGTACGATACTCTGTCAGAAAATACAAAAAAAAGCTGAAACAGCAAGATAAAAGTGATGAAAATGTAGCGGAAATGCAAGAAAAGAAAGGCAAAACAAAGTTGTTCTACCCCACGGTGGGCACCAAAAATGTGTGCTAAAATGTTGTCACACTTCTATGAGTCATTATATCAAAGATTTCTCAAGAATGAGGTCTCAAAGGGTGACTCATAGCTCTCTATTCATGGAGTGCAAGGGTTTGTAATGGAGGCCCTCAGATTAGACCTAGTTTGTGCCCATGCAAATACACCATAAAATGAGAGATTCAAAGAGGAAAAGCAAGAATGTTAGTCTCCATGATCATCAAGTATGCATGCAAATGAAAATGGAAGCTATTCTATAAGATAACAATGCATGAAAGAAAACTAATCTATGAAAGGAAATGCTTATGCAAAATTATTCTATGAAAGGAAATATGAATCTAATCTAATATGAAAATGCACGATTAATCTAAATGGATTTCCATGGGGCATGAAAGAAGAAGACAAGAAAAGAGAAGTTTCAAATCCAAGCTCAAGTGCTCAAGAATCTTCTCCAAAGTTGCTCTCCAAACCTGGAGCATAACAATACTTAAAATCTTCTATATCAAAAAGAGAAGGAGAAGGCTCCTTATAAAGGATAGCAGACGGTCAAGATTAAGAGGCAAAAAGAAATGAGTAATGGTGGAGATTAAATCTTGGTTGATCCATGTGCTCAAGATTCTTTAAGAGGCAAAAAGATTAAAAAGGCCCACCACTTAAAAGTATGTGCATTCAAAGTGGAGAGAAAATGGGATTTTTATTTATTATTTATTTATTTTATTTTATTTTTCAACACAAAGAGATATTTTAATTGGAGATTTTATTAAAAGAGGAATTTTATTTTAATAAGATGATTTATTTAATTAAAAGGGAAATTTTTATTTTAATTAAATGAGGCTTAGGATAAAATGAGCAAACCTTAGGAAATATTAAAATAATTAAATTAATTGCGATTTGATCAAGGAAATTGATTTGAATTGAAAATATTGCAAAGCATTGATTCAAAAAATTGATAAAATGATGAATGGGGGCCCAAAGTCTAGGCAACCATTTTAGGGTGCATACATTTGCCCCTCTTTCCAATATGTGTGATCTTTATGGGAACACGTGTAGTCAAAGAATGAAGTTAAAATGTGAGATTGATTTGGGATCACAAAACAACCTAGACATGCGATCGACGGATGGGAACACATTAGGATAAAGATAAGCTGATTGAAAAAGACAAGGCCAACACCCTTGTAAATAAGTAATTGTCAAGTCTCAATCAATGTTGCCCCAAGTAAAGCAATTGATAGGATTGATAAAGCTGAATCAAGGATTGAAGTTTGATAGGTACTGCCCCCTCGTGATCGAAATTGAAATGAGATAGAGGAGAAATAGTAAATTGATAAATTTGATCAAATCGAACGAAAGATAAGGTTCTTGATGTAAGATGAAAGATATAAGGATCACAGAACCAAGGTAGATCATTAAACATGAAAGATTATGCCCCAAGGTTGAATTAGAAGAAAAGAAGTGGGGTGAAAGCGAATGGAAGATAGAAGTTTAGAAGAGGTGAAAAGAAATGGACAAAAGAAAGAGAATTTGCCTCAAGAAAGAGGATGCCTCAAAATCAATCAATTTTTTAAGATAGAAAATTTTGATTGAGATCACGAAAGAAGATAAAGAAATGAAGATCAAAACATGACCACACTTGATTAAAAGTCTGAAAGAAAGATGAAGGAAAACCCTCTCAAACTCATAATGCAGCTTAAAAATGTAAATTAACATGAAGTCTAACAATGAAAGCTACATGAAAATGCAAAGGTGTACTTGCAATAGAAAAACTGTAACATAGGATCTTGTGTTCATCATTCATTAAAGAATGTTAAGTAACTTATTTTCATCATTGGGCTACTATTAACGGACATCAGAAAATCACACAATCATCACCAGTCACAAGTGCAACTATGAAGATATGAATGTGATTTATATCAAATTGGAATGTGGAAAGATTCTAACATAAGTATCAAAGACATAAAGGTCAAGATGACTTCGATGTTAGCTTACCCAATTTAATGTAGAAAAACCATACTCTCATCAAGGCATAGATATCGGGATGACCATAAGAATAGTTGTACAAAAACAATCAAGGATGATGCCTCAAATATCCTAAGTGTTTCAAGGGAACAACAAGAGACACTCAAGAGCTTCAAGACCACACCCACAAGCAGGAAGCAAATAAAAACATGCCTCATGCCCCAAGTCCTCTAGCTATGCATCCTAGAGAGACTTATTAGACAAGGACACGCAATGAAAATCAATAATAGTCAGCACACAAAGAAAATATCATGACATAGCTCAAGCATTAAGTGTTTTGTTTAAAAATTTAAGTGTGTTAATTGATACTGAATTCCGAGGATAAGGATCGAATGCTTGCAAACAGGTAAGATCACATGAAAAAATTGGGTAAGAACAAGATGATAAGTGTTCAAAAACACTCGATTCCCAGGGTTGTGTTGAAAAACATAGCTGGGGGTGGTGTTGAAAAACACCATTTGCGAGGTGTCCTAAAGACTAATGCATCCAAGAGACCAAAGCTAACACAACTATGCCCCCTAGACAAATATAAAGACCAATTCCAAACCAAGGCAACAAGGACAAGGCATGATGGGGAAAGGCTAAGTGTCGAGGACATGTGCTAAGAAACAAAGGGTGTAGAGGCCTCAAGTAGTGCCCATTTCAAGGTTTTCACCACTTGAGTTTTATTGCAATTTTTTCTCTCTTTTTTTTCAGGACTTTATATGCTTTTTAGAATTTTTTCAGTATCATATATGAATTTTTTCAGGATCGATAAGATATATACAAAGAGCTCAAGAACCTTAGGCATAGAACTTCTTCAGATGTAGAACACTAATAGGTTCAGCAAGCTCTTCTCCCTTAGGTGTAGATAACTGATAGGCCCCAGACCCAAATGTTGTTGTGATGATGTAAGGCCCTAACCAATTCGGCTCAAACTTGCCTTTCTACTCTCTATTCTGCTGATTCTTAGGATATTCTCTTAGGACTAATTTACCCACTTGGAACTCTCTAGGATGAACCTTCTTATTATAGGCATTAAACATTCTCTTCTGATAAGTGTGCATGTGATCAAAGGCAGCCTTATGGTGTTCCTCAAAAGTAGTAAGCTCATGAACTCTCATGGCCCTATGGTCTTTGTCGATAATCAAACCATGTAGAGAGACTCTCAGTGATGGTATTTCGACCTCTAATGGTAAGACAACCTCAGAACCATAGACCAAGGAAAAAGGTGTGGCACCTATAGGAGTGCGAATAGAAGTTCTATAAGCCCATAGCACAGGATTGATCTGTAGATGCTAATCCTTGCCTGATTTGTGCACTGTCCTATGAAGGATTTTCAGCAATGTTTTATTCGAGGCCTCAGCTTGGCCGTTCCCTTGAGGGTAGTAAATAGAAGACCAATGTTGTTTAATTTTGAATTTTTTGCACAATTGTTTCATGTCTTTATTCTTGAACTGGTTGCCATTATCCGTGACTATGGAAGAAGGAATACCATAGTGGAAAATGATGTGATTCAAGATAAACAAGGCAACATGTTTTCCCATAGCCGCAGACAGTGGGACAGCTTCAACCCATTTGGTAAAATATTCAGTAGCTGTAATAATGAACTTATGCCCACTTGAAGAACTAGGATGAATCTTGCCTACCAAGTCAAAGGCCCATTGCTGAAATGGCCAGTATGTAATAGAGGGAATAAGCTCACATCTAAGAGCATGAATGAGATTCCCATGTAGTTGACATTTCTTGCAAGACTTGGTATATTGAACAGCGTCAGCTTGCACAGTAGGCCAATAGTAACCAGCCCTAAGCAATTTATGAGCTAATGCAAGACCATTAGAGTGTGAACCACATATTCCATCATGGACTTCAACTAGCACTTTTTCTGACTCCTCTATTTCTAGACACCTAAGGAGAGTACCATCTAGACCCTTCCTATACAAGGCACTAGAGACAAGGGTAAAATGTGAGGTGTTGCAGATGAGTTGGCGCTTCTCATTGCACGTTAGATTTTCAAGAATAATCTGATCTCAAAGATAGGAAAATATAGTAGCATAGCAGGATGAATCATGACCAACAACAGTGTAAATGACACATTCATCAGGAGAATCATAGGTGGGATAATGCAACTCTTCCACCAAGAACTCAAAGCGTTACTCATGTTCTTCCAATTATAGAATGGATGCCAAAGTAGCCATGGCATTAGCAGCCTTGTTCTCAGCTTTAGGCATTTGTTGGAATGTAATAGATGTGAAATAATTCCTAAGCGAGTCTATCATCTTCTTGTAGGGAATCAACTTGTCATCCTTTGTCTGGTAATCATTGTTTACTTGATTTATGACAAGCTGTGAATCTCTAAAGATATGCAATTTTATAATCCTCCATTCTAGGGAAAGCTTAACACCATTGAGAAGGGCTTCATATTCAGCTATATTATTGGTGCATGGAAAGAGAAGCATATAAGATTTAGGAACTATGTATCCATGAGGTGTAACAAATAAGATTCTAGCGCCAACCCCATTCTATGTATGAGAACCATCAAAGAACATTTTCCACGTACGCTCTGTGACATTCATGATCAAAGCATCTGGGAAGTCTATCTGAAGAGGAGCATCATCAGTCATCAAAAATTTGGCCAATTGATCTATGATTTCTTGTCCTTTAATGGCTTTCCTTTCGACATACTGAATGTCAAATTTTGAAAGAATCAACATCCATTTAGCAAGTCATCCGGTAAGCGCAGCTTTACTTAAGAGGTACTTTAAAGGATCAATTTTGGCAACCAACTGCGTAGTATGTACAAGCATGTAATGTATGAGTTTTTGGGATGCAAACACTACTGCTAGAAAAGATTTTTTGATGTTGGTATAATTGAGCTCATAAGCAACCAAGGTGCAACTGATGTAATAGATAGCTAGTTCTTTGCCCATATCATCTTGTTGTGCAAGGAGAGCTCCTAAATAATTCAGTGTAGTAGATATGTAGAGTATCAAAGGTCTCCTTTGGATAGGCAGCATAAGAATAGGAGTTTTTGCTAGGTAATCCTTGATTTGGTCCAAGTTCTTTTGACACTCCTCATTCCATATGCAAGTAGCCCCCTTATGCAAATTCTTGTTGAAAGGTTGAGCTCTGTCAGCTAATTGAGAAATGAGCCACCTAATAGATTGGAGACAGCCTTGGAGACCCCTTAATTGTTTTATGTTGTGAGGAGGTGTCATCTCCATGATAGCTTGCACCTTTTCCGGGTCTACCTCTATTCCTTTTGTTGATATGATATAGCCTAGCAGTTTCCCAGAAGTAACACCAAAATTACATTTCTTAGGATTCAATCTGAGTTGAAATCGTTCCATGTGGTCCAATATCAAACTCAAATTGGATAAATGAGTGCTTCTTTGTTGTGATTTAGCAATTGTGTCATCAACATAGTCTTCCATGTTTTTATGCATCATATCATGGAATATGGTAGTCATAGCTCTCTGATAGGTTGCACTGGCATTCTTAAGACCAAATGGCATGACATTCCAACAAAAGGTACCCCATGTGCATGTGAAAGATGTCTTCTCTTGGTCTTCAAGGGTGATTTTGATCTAGTTATATCGGAAGAAGCCATCCATAAGGGAATACATTTCATAGCCCATTGTCATGTCCACTATCATATTGATGTTTGGAAGTGGAAAATCATCCTTAGGGCATGCTTTGTTTAAATCTCTGAACTCAATACATACGTGAATGCACTTATCATGTTTGGAAATAGGAATAATATTGCAAATCCATTCAGCATAGTCAATAGCTCTTATGAAGTTAGCTTTTAGAAGCTTCTCAAGTTCATCCTTAACCAATAATGCCACATGAGGATGCATCTTTCTGAGTTTTTGTTTGACAAGTTTTACCCCTGGAGCAATAGAGAGGTGGTGCATAATAAGCTCAGTGTCCAAACTAGGCATGTCTGAATATGTCCATGCAAAGTTGATCTTTTTCTCCTAAAGAATGTGGCAAATTGTTCTTTCTCCTTTGTTGAGAGGGACTGAGCTACATGGATTATCTTAGGAGACTCCTCTATCTCTAAGTTGACTAGTTGTGTAGGTTCCATCAGAACTGAAGATATTTCATGGAAGTAGCTGGGTAGACTACCAAGTACCTCATCCTTGGGTGCCTCAAAGAGGTTTTCACCCTTAGATACGTCTTTATTTTTACTATTTTGAGGTTTAGACACCGCCACAATGTGGTTTTCGCCATCCAACCATTTCTTTTTTCTTTTGATTTTATGACTGAGGTACTTGATATCTGATTCTATCATATTTGTTGTTGGTTCACTGGTGGAAGAGGTGACAGGTTCAATGGCATTGAGGTAACAAGTGATCTCATAGTCATTTTGGAAGGAAGGCAGTGTAGGTCTTTGATCTTGGGTAGACCAATCTATGAGATCTGGGTGTAGAATTGAAGTGACAGGTTCAAGGTTATTGATGCGATAGGTATCATCTCTAGTGACGAGAGAAGTCAAGCCTATAGAGTAGGCTCCAAAAGTATCAAGATCTAGATTTGGCATAGAAGGACCAGCATGGTTCACTAAAGCAATACATGGATCGAACTTGTCAGACCCTACATGAGACTCATCAACTACGTCGAGTTGGGCACTATAAGTATGAATCACATCAATTTCCATATCTACTGTGGAAGATCCTTCTGAGAGAGTGTCCCATTCGTACTCATTTGAATCTGTCGTTGAACTTCTACTAGGATGTTTTCACCAAGAAGGTTTAGGATTCCTAGAAGTAGAGGCACCCATGCCATTATGTGTGAGACCTTCTCTTTCTAGTAACTACGTAATATTTCTACGTTGTCTACCTCTAAAGTCAGATTCATTAGGTACATTATTTCTAGACGTAGAGGCTTCAGTTGTGTCATCATTAGGTATGCATTCTTCTCACCAAAGGAGTGAAGCAGAAGGGAGACTGTCTCCCATTTGGGCCATAGTGTATAGTGGTGATTCATCCATATCTGTATCTGAGTCACTAATCATGGGAGCATTTTTGGAACATTCAGGGGGTCATCTTCGGCACCATATCCTAGACCCATGGTATCTTTAGAGTGTCGACCATCGGTATGACTCAAAGGTTCAACTAGAGCATGTCTATTATTACTTAAAGGTCCTTGACCTTGATAGCCCATTTGCTGCAAAAGTGTGTAGCCTTTACCATAGTGTCTAGGGGAGATGAGAGTAGCAATTGTCATACTGTCTTCTTCCACTTTATAGATCCAATCTCTAATAGCTTGTTCTTCTTTTTCTGCCTCTAAGGGTATGGACGCATGAACAAAGGTACCAAAAACCATCATGGTAGAAGTGGAAGGATTCATCTCATCTGAAGGTCTACCATATGACTTAGGAGAGATAGGCATAGCAGCAATAGAATCCAATGTGTATTCGCCCATACCAATACTCATCATTTTTAATTTCTACTCAGCAGCAATAAGGGATGCACTAGGATCATGAGAAGGTTTATTGTGCGGGACAAACATTTCAGTGGCAGTGAGAGTATTAATTGCAATAGCACTGTCCCTAGGAATCACAATTTTAGCTCCATTGTACAGGAATTTGACGCATTGATGGTAGGTAGAAGGAACAGCTTGCATGTCATGGATCCAAGGATGACCCAAAAGAATGTTGTATGCGAGTGGGATGTCTAATACTTGAAACATAATATCTTTTGCAACTGGACCCACTCAGACATGCAGCACAATAAGACCCTTTGAAGACCTCTCCACTTCATTGTATGCTTTGATAGTGATCTTTCACCTAGGATCTACAGCAAATTTGGACAATCCCAATTGTTGCACAACATGAAAGGAAACAATATTCAACCCCGCACCATTGTCTATCAGGACTTGATGGACTTGAGTATGGTAGACTTGGACCTCGATATGTAAAGCAAGATTGTGTGGGTGACTAAGGGACATGTCATCCTCTGTGGAAACTGAGAGATAGTGAGGAGATGAGAAATGATTGACCATAGCCTGAAACCTATATGGATCAATGTTATTAGGGACATTCGATGTGCGTAGAGCCTTTTCAAGGATCTCTTTGTGCAAGGGGGATAGCTCAAGCAACTCAAAAATGGATATTTGGGCTGGTCTTCATTGCAACTGGTGAACAAGATCATAGCTAGATATGGTTGAAGGAGTCGCTTGTTTAGAAGATGAGGCTTGTTTGGGATCATAAGTAGTTTGAAGGATGATTTTGGCTTGCCCCCTAGTAACAACATTCAATGTCACTTTGGGAAGATAAACCATCAAGTGTTTGCAAGACCAACTTAGGTGTATCATGATTGACGTCACTATTACCTTGAGATCTCATCATAAAAACACTCTCAAGGGGCTCTAACATGTTGATCACATTCTCATTGTTAGCATATGTATATTTGATCTTGGTGTCATGATCTTTCTTGTTCACTTGAGAGGACTCCCCCTTTTCATACTCAGGTAGAGGGGTTTTTAAGGCCTTGTGATCAAAATTCTTAACCAATCTATCTATGAGAACTATGCCTCCATCAAGAAGATCTTGAATAGCATCTTTGAGCTTGAAACAATTATCCGTGTTGTGTCCCTTATTTCTATGGTAATTGCAGAAATGATCCTCTTTCCACCAATTAGGCTTAACTGGTGGATTGAAGGGATGAGAATTGTCAGGAAGTGTAAGATACTTGTTGGCAACCAAGGTCTTAAGAATCACGTCATAAGGTGTAGCCAACTTGGTGTAGACTCATCGTTGATATGACTTCTTGGATTTGTCTACATATTGAGGTTTAGATGCACTTTGAGTGTTGGCGGCCTCTTGTTGTTTAGCTGTGTAGATAGTGTTGGAGAGGTGAAAAATGGGATATTTAGCTTTAGGAACATCCACAACCCCATCGTTGACAACATTTTTTTTTCCAGGGTTTTTTTGTGTCCTTTCCATTACCTCTGGTATCTTTGTTGATGACAATATCCCCTTTCCTTATGGAAACATCCTCAATATGGTATGCACTTTCAACCATGTCATTGAAAGAGGAAAATAGTTGTTTCCTTATATCGTAATATAATTTGGGTACAAGAGTGTTGACAAAGATGTCAATCTTTTCCCTCTCGGGTAGTTGACGAGGATATATAGAATATAACGACCTCCAACATTGCAAGTAGGTAGCAAATGGTTCACTTTGATTTTGCTTGAGAGCACCTAGATCTATCATGGTAATAGGCTGCTGAATGTTGTATGAATAATGCTAAGTGAAACACCTAGCCAACTCATCAAAGGTCTTGAGAGGGGGTGTCAATTTTGTGAACCATTCCAGAGCTTGTCCTCTTAAACTCCTAGGGAACAACCGTAGTATAAATGTCCTCTTGAAGGAAGTCCATGCTAAGAGCATAAAAATGACGCACATGGTCATGGGGATCACCATTTCCATCATACTTATCATATTTGGAAACCTCAATATCCTTAAGAAACGGGACCATTTATAGACTCTGATCAAAGGGAAGAGCACAAATAGATTCTACAAAAGAGACCTTTGGAGGTTCCTTTTCTATTGCAAGTTGAGCAAGACACTGATCTGTTCATTGTAATTCATCTCTAAGGATTTCATGCTTGGTTGGCACTCTTTCTTGAATGATTTGGGGGACATCATAACCTAGAGGGAGCTTGTATCCTCTAGAAGTCATGTATTGAAAGTATTGATCTCCATTACGCTCTAAAAGTTTATGCATCAAACATTGGGAAGCCTCATCTTGTTCAAACCTCACAAGTTATTCACTAGAAACATCATCATTGGCCTCTTCCTCATGATGAGAGGGAGGAGGTCTAGGAGGTGAAGAAGGTGTGGCAAAAGTTCATCTTGGAGGGGACCTTGTTGGCTTACTATTACCATGATTGCCACTAGTACCAAAAAAAGGTCTATTTTCATAACCACTAGTCTCAGGTTGATCATGAGACATTCCTCTTGAAGCCATGCGCCTAGCAGCATCCATTATGTTTTTATTATGCTCTTTATCTAAGCGTGCTTGGTTGTCTCTATGCTCAAAGTGCTCTTGCAAACGGTGATATTTCTCTTGTTCAATCATGGTAAGTGAGACA
Organism: Chamaecyparis obtusa; assembly: GCA_027943335.1. Classification (NCBI taxonomy): domain Eukaryota; kingdom Viridiplantae; phylum Streptophyta; class Pinopsida; order Cupressales; family Cupressaceae; genus Chamaecyparis; species Chamaecyparis obtusa. The sequence goes on from BSBK01001957.1 coordinate 14,530, forward strand.
CTATCCGTGCTTTTGGGGGTCTTGAATGCAGAAAAAACAAAGCCTCCTTTATACCATGGGGTGACCTTGGGCTCCTTGGAATCCTTAGATTTGTTTGGGCTAGAACTATCATCACTAACTGGGACTCGTGAGCATCTTGTAGGAGAGGGTAACTGCATATAGTTGAATGGAGGGTGACTGCCTTGCTCAAATTGAAACTGAGTTGTAACCGGCATGAAAAGAAATGTTGTTTGATAATAGAACGAGACAAAGTTTCTTAGATTTTGAGATGAGAAAAGCCAATAAAGATCACTTATCGAGATAGCACAATAGAGATGGCTTGTCAAAGGTACTAAAGAATTTACAACAGTCAATTAACTCAAGCTGAGATATGAGCAAGAAGCTTGATTAGCAAATAGCTAGAGAGGTAACCGTAGTGTGACAAGTGATCAAAAGTAGCATTTGGTAGGCTCAAAACCCAATAGTTTTAACTCATCTTTCTCAGTCTAGAACAAACTTAAACATGCAAATAACATGCCAGATTTAGGTGAGAATAGAAAAGGACACTCTGCAACAAACTAAGATTCAAATTTGACAGCTTCGGATTGCAGATAGCAGTAAGATAGTAAAATGATTATGCATGATAGTTCACAGGATAGCAGGATGATACAATTTGGCCAAATGATATTTTGCACACATCAGTGCAATAGTAACCAGGTAGTTGATGCGATAGAATGTATAATGTTCAAGTGATACAAAGTCAGCAATAAAGTATCTCATGATAATACTCAAGCAGGTGGTGCGATAATTATCCAATATCGCACGATGTTTAACCAGTGAATGTGTAAAACCTAGTTTTGAAGGTAATTTGATCAAAGTTGTAGTTTGATAAGTTCAATTTCTCAGTTTGGAATGTAGTAACAACAAAAAATAGATAGGTTTACAAATAGTGAGGGATCAAACGTGTCATAAAATACTTGAACAAGGCCAAAAGAAAACTTGCCAAGACATGCACTTGGGATATCAAGACAAAAAATCCTATGAACACTACCGTGATGTTTGATGTTTAAGAACATTTACATGGGTAGATCATAGTGAAGATAATTCAAGCACTTGCTAACCTAGAAAGACAAAGGCTTAATACTCAACAACTTAGACCACACTTAATGTCCCATTGCCTCACACAAAGTGGTTTCCCACAATAGATATTGGCGTTGTCGTGGAAGTGCCAATGACACAACCAAAGGAACACAGATGGTGAGTGTAAAATCTTGGGGTGATTCGGGTAGTCCACTAGGATCAATCCTTGCACCAAGATGTTGAGCGAAAAAATTGGGTAGCTTCTATCTAAGGTTCGTACTAAGGGCTTCCGTTCACAATAGCCCCCTTGTTCCCCGAAGGGACTCCTTACCTTGCAGCAAGTAATGGACCTCACGGCCACAAGAGTGCCTTAAGCATTCTTGGTTAGCATTTTTCTTATGGTTACAATCCCACAAGTACTCATACTAAGTGAAGACAAGTATTACGTCTACCAAGGTTTTGTGTCCTTGATAGCCTTGAGTTTATAGTGGGTCAAAATAGCCGGGTATTAGCTTGTCCCCACTTGGGTCGTTCCTCTTGATTGCTCAAGAGCAGGCTCTCTAAAGCATTCTAGACTAAATAAGAAGCAGATCAACCTTTGAAAGTTAAGATTTCTAGTTCACCACAAGGGTGAAGAGCATACTCTCCTATCTCAAAAGCCTTTCCCAAACACACCAACCAATGTTCAATTAATCCTCTTTCTTTCAAAATCTAGAGGTGGGTCAAGATTTTTGGTTCACCACAAGGATGAAGAGCATACTTTCCTACCACCAAAAGACTCTAATGACAAGATATTAAGTGCCTAAGAAAATGAACTAGTATAATGCCGCACTTAAAAATGAAAAGAAAGAACAAGCACTTGGTTGTTTGGTTTTTATGCTTTGGGCAGCCCTACAAGAAAGATTAGTAGCCCTTGTGCATTTGAAGCTTTGACATGCATTCTTTTAAAAAACTATGCAAGCAATTAGGGAACACCTACAAGCACAACTCATTAGGCCTGCAAGGATTAGTACAGCAAAACCAGGTATAATCTGCAAATAAATCTTTGTTCCAACACAAGTCAAAAACTAGAAAGTAGAAAACCCGAATCTTGCAAAAAAAGAACTGAGAAAAGTCACTTTCAGGCCTGGGTGACATTTTCTGCTGGCAAAGGTTCACATGATACTTTGTAGTATAGGGGTGTGATACTTCTGTTCTGAGCGACACTTCGCACTACCCCAGGTGACAGAATGTTATATAGTTGGGCGACAGAGTTCTGTATGGATGTATGATACTTTTGACTAGCAAAGTATCATGCAGATATGTAAGAAAATTTCATACAACACTGTGAAAATTTTGTACGATACTCTGTCAGAAAATACAAAAAAATAGCTGAAACAATAAGATAAAAGTTATGAAAATGTAGCAGAAATGCAAGAAAAGAAAGGTAAAACAAAGTTGTTCTGCCCCACGGTGGGCACCAAAAATGTGTGCTAAAATGTTGTCACACTTCTATGAGTCATTATATCAAAGATTTCTCAAGAATGAGGTCTCAAATGGTGACTCATAGCTCTCTATTCATGGAGTGCAAGAGTTTGTAATGGAGGCCCTTAGATTAGACCTAGTTTGTGCCCATGCAAGTACACCATAAAATGAGAGATTCAAAGAGGAAAAGAAAGAATGCTAGTCTCCATGATCATCAAGTATGCATGCAAATGAAAATGGAAGCTATTCTATAATATAACAATGCATGAAAGAAAACTAATCTATGAAAGGAAATTCTTATGCAAGATTTTTCTATGAAAGGAAATATGAATCTAATCTAATATGAAAATGCAAGATTAATCTAAATGGATTGCCATGGGGCATCAAAGAAGAAGACAAGAAAAGAGAAGTTTCAAATCCAAACTCAAGTGCTCAAGAATCTTCTCCAAAGTTTCTCTCCAAACCTGCAGCATAATAATACTTAAAATCTTCTATATCAAAAAAAGAAGGAGAGGTCTCCTTATAAAGGATAGCGGACGGTCAAGATTAAGAGGCAAAAAGAAATGAGCAATGGTGGAGATTAAATCTTGGTTGATCCATGTGCTCAAGATTATTTAAGAGCCAAAAAGATGAAAAAGGTCCACCACTTAAAAGTATGTGCATTCAAAGTGGAGAGAAAAGGGGATTTTTATTTATTATTGAATTATTTTGTTTCCTTTTTCAACACAAAGAGATATTTTAAGTGGAGATTTTATTAAAAGAGGAATTTTATTTTAATAAGATGATTTATTTAATTAAAAGGGAAGTTTTTCTTTTAATTAAATGAGGCTTGGGATAAAATGATCAAACCTTAGGAAATATTAAAATAATTAAATTAATCACGATTTGATCAAGGAAATTGATTTGAATTGAAAATATTGCAAAGCATTGATTCAAGAAATTGATAAAATGATGAATGGGGGCCCAAAGTCTAAGTGACCATTTTAGGGTGCATACACTTGAAAGAATGGATGTTTAGAGGATACAATCAATTAAGTGGGTAATTGCATTGTGTTCTTTCTAGATGGAGGTTGATAAGAAGTTTGTTTTGATTTTTTAACCAATTTTTCAATAACTTTTTGTTCTTTTACAAATGAAGCTATTTGTAGATTAGACAACTGGGTATGTGCAGGATCTTGGTATGCCAAAAAGTGGCGATGTGAAAAAATAAACTTTTCACTCGTCTAAAAGCGCACAAATGGATTTGTTGACCTTTTAGTAGGCCTGGGTGTTAGTACACATGGCCAAGCCAAAAGCCAAAGCACAGGCCTAATCGGATATCTGATATTATCCGATAATATCATATATCTGATTTTTTCCAATAATTATATATTTGCATACTCCGATCGTGTTCAACATTTTCACTATGAAAACATTGAACGCGGCTAGGGCTTTTGGATATCCAGTTTAAGATCCCCTATCTGATTTTGCTTCAATCTAAGGTAAGTTCAATCTTCAATTTTTTATTATTTTTATTGTATTTTAATAGAAATTCATAGCTTTTATATATAAAAATTAGCCCATTTAAATGAGTTTTTATATTTTTTGTTTAAATTCATTGTAATTATCTTTTTTTTTTCTAATTGTAATTAGACATGAAATCAGAAAACCATCCTAATGATCCCGTAAAAAATCTAGAACCACCTCCCAACAATACCCCACTTTCAGAAGACTAATTAGTGCCAAACCATAGCCATTTAGAGGATCTCATAGGAGACAATCTAAATCAGCTTAGACGATTTCAAACTACCTATGCCAATATCCCCACATTGTGCCCCATGTTTGCCACATTGAACTCCATTATTAAAAACATGGAGAAACTTACAGAGCAACATAGTGTTGCACTTCTTTGGCATGATTGCATGCACTCCTAGTTTATTGATGGGCTTGACTATGATCAAGTCATGAAGCTAAACATAACAAAACATGACATATGTAATCTTTTTGTGGATCCTAAAAATGGTCTAAAAGTGGACCCTAAAAAACCAAGTTGTCAATTAAATGGTGCACAAATAGTGCAATACGTGATAAATTTTGGGACTGCTGGTGGATGGTTTTTGATAGACCACCTCATAGCAATTTGGATGTCCCATTTTATTTTATTAAAAAATTATATGCTGAATTTGTGCTCAGTCACAAGGTCAATTATTGGAGTATGAGACTGAACCAGGGTGTAGGTTTAGGAACTCCTCAGGATAGGCCATGGGCACAATGGGTGAAATCCCACACATATGTCCCCCCTCCAAAGATTTCACCACCTCCCATAGTGCATCATCCTGACATTATTGTTGAGGCCAACTCACAAACTATTCGAGCCATTCACACCTTGAGTGATCTTCTGGTTACGCAGAGGATGACATTGTTGCCTCCTCGTGTTAATGCTTTTGGCCCTTCCCCATCCTCCATGAGCTCACATGTTTGTGTGCCCCACACTTGCATTATGTGCAAGAATCTATGCTTAGTTCCCTTGAATGATAGTGATGCATATAATTACATCTTCGAGGTGGACGATTCTACATAGCACACTAAAAGCATTGAAGCACCTCATGAAGATGTGCATCAGGGGCATACAGAGCCATGGACTGATGAGACAATTTATTGTCTCTATTTTGTTATAATCTTTATACTCTGTTGAAACTCTTTATGCTCTAATAAACATTTCCAATACATTTATGAGCATATACCTATGTGAACTTGTGATAAGTATAGCTAGAGCCAAAAATATTATGGGTAGTTAGAATGACATGTTTTGTTGAATATTATATATAAATTATAGTACTTCATATAGCTACTTTAATTTATGTTCTAATATTTGGGTAGGAATTGAAATGTTGACTTGTATACATACCAAATGCTACTAGATTGCCAGGAGAACAAAGAGCAACTTGAGAGTGGGTTGACCGTATTAAAGAAAGAGCATTGGAGTTCCAGCCATGACGGGGGGAGCCAGCACAATTTCGAGGATCATGCCGCTGCTGAAAAGGAGCCATCATTCCAGAGAATATAGGAAACAATTTTTCTATATTTCCTCAGTGCTTGTTATTATGTTATCCGCACTTTATTGTAATATGTCATGGTTGTTATATTTCCTCCTTCTATGGTAAGGTTTAGTCAGACTTTACTATTGTGCTTTCAATAAGCGTCAACCCTCTATATAAAGGGATTTGATTGGTTTAGTTAGGTAATGAAAAAATATATTCAAATGTTGTGTTCAATGTGATAGAGTTACTCTTTTATGTTCTTCATGTATTTTTCAATTACTATGTAACCAGTTTATGAGAATATAATGGAAGAGTGATTTTGAAGTATCTTTTGTGTTAGTAGTTAGTAGAAGCCAACTAAGGGGGACCACTTGGGAGTTGGAGTAAATTAGGATAGAATAGAATTTCTTTCTACATTTTTTGTGCTTTCAAGTACAAGTTACCATTTTACTTCTGCAGCATTACTACTGTGAATGTTCCTGCAGCACTTGCAAAGATGGACATAGTGAACGCTTTGAGTTGTTAAATAGGCTTAGGATAAGTTTACAAGTTTTTTGAAGTAATTCCATTAAGTAGTTAAGTGTGCTTACTTTACTGCAATAATAGCATAGGTTTCTTTTATGCATTTTATCTTCCTGCAGCATAGGTAGTATGACTCTTAGAGGAACTTAGTGCACAAACTGTGCTATCCCATTTCAAGTCTACGTCCATGAGTTGACAATCTAAATGCATTTCATGATGGGAAAAGTAATCCTTAGTATGAATACATTATTCCTAAGAGAGACAATGGTATGATTATCATTACCTATTGTGAGACTGTTCATTTTTGGCGTCGTTGTCGGGGATGGTGTCAAATTGAGAACCTTAATGAGTCATTTATTTTTAAAGATTAGTTTCTTGTTCTTAGTCAATAGAGAGTAGTTGTGAGCTTTCTTCACAAATTCATCAACTCACTTACATGCATCAAAGAAGGAGAGATGTTCATGGCATATTTCTCCCAAAAGAACCTGTTAAACTGAAAGAAGAGTTTGAAGAACTTGAGTTACCATTTCTTGACGCAAGTCCTAAGTTTTTTGCATCATCTTCAACAGAAGGAGATCCTCTTGATCCATTTGACCTTCACCCTTTTGTAGATATATTAGCTAGTTTCCTCAATAATTCCAATCTAGGACCACTTGTTGACCAAAACCTTTTGGTTAATAATACTTGCCAGCCACAGTTTCATTATCCAGCACCTCCAGTAATGGTAGCTCCTACATTTCCATTTCCTATTCCAAGTCTTATCAACAATCCTAATCTCAAGAACATACCTTCTTCAACTCTTCCAAATTTCTATGGCCTTATTACAGAGGACCCTAACACCTTTTTGTTCAAGTGTGACATCTTGTGTCGAAGTTTTGACTATAACTCTAATAGTCATAAACTTAAGTTGTTTCCAACAACATTGAAGGAGTCAGCTCTCAGATGGTTCATGGGCTTAGGAGCAAATGCAGTAACTGATTGGGACGGAATGAGAGATTTATTTCTCAAGAAGTATAAGGAATATTGCAAAGGAGGTGATTTAAAAGGATGTGACATCTTTCAAATGTCACAGAAGGAAGATGAGACCCTAGAGGACTACATATCATGCTTCTTATATAATCAGCAGAAGAATCCTCAACATGCACTGCAGGAGTATTCACAGAAGCTAATCTTTCTAAGAGGAGTGAATGATAACTGCCTGGAAGCATTGGACCTTATGGCTGGAGGATATATATCTTAGTCTTCCTGGGATGATCTCAAGAAGATTTGTTTGAATTATTCCAGAGCAGCAATAAAAAAAGGCAGAGGATTCCATCTAGCACTTGCAAAACGAAGTGGCTCCGACATTTCCAATGTAGAAATCTCAAACCTGCTATCAGACTTCAAGAAAGACATCATTAATGATGTCGCTACACACCTGGACACAATGAATACCAAGAAGAAGCATGCAGACACGGAGGTGCAGCTCACTGAATACTATCCCCATTCTCACAAGCAAAAGAAGGATTGACATTGTAAGTTGGTCATGAACTTGGAGAATCAGCACCTTCCAACTAAGTACTTAAAGATAGAAGGAGAGGATGAGAAAGTGTTCTTTGTTGCTCAATGTCGGCCATGGGCCACAAGACAAGGTATGCCTCAAGACCCACTACAAATTTCAAATCCTTATAATAGTCAGTGGAAAAACTAGAATGTTCAAAGCCCTCGTCACTATACTCAACCTACCTAGAATAATGTTGGGCCCAACAATCAATAGAATCAATGGTTTAATCCACAACAACCCCAGTGGCCACAACCCACAAACCAATGGCAATCACCACAAGGAAATTGGCAGCCCACTAACTAGTGGAGAGGACCTCAATAATGGCCTAATCCAAATCATGGATATCCATCTTTGCCACCTCTAATGAATACACCTACAATTATACCACCACCTGCAAATACAGGTCCACAAAAGTAGACATAGCTACATGCTCAACCACAACTGAATCCCAATAGTCAAAAACAATAGAATCAAATGTATGTTACTAATGCTCAGCAGTACCCTACCTATGCACTCAAGATAGCTGATATACACCTAAGATCGAATACTACCTTGTCTTCCCCTGAACCACCACTTATTATCAAAGTGTCAGACCTTCCTACAGCATCAGTAACAATTCTAGATAATTCTTTACCAAATACAGTTGCCCTGACTAATGTATCCAATTCAAATAATGTTCAGACATCAGTCAAACTTCCTTTTCCTCAGAGGCTCAGCTTAGACAAACCTATACCAAAAGAGGAACAACCATTTGATATCCTTGACCAACTAAAGAACATGCATGTCCAGATTCCTCTATTTCAAGCCATTAAAGATGTTCCTATATATGGAAAAGCAATCAAAGAAGCTTGTCTCAAAAATCATGGACGAAAGAAAATGGATTCCAAAATAGTTCATGTTATAGGAAAACTAGCTGATATTATGTTGGGTAAACTTGTAATTCCAAAATATTATGATCCAAGGAGTCCAGTTGTTAATATCATCATTAATGGTTAGTCTATCAAAAATGCTCTCATAGACTTAGGTGCTTCCATTAATGTAATGACTAAGGATACTATGAATAAACTGAGCATAGAAGGACTATGAGCTACCCCAACAATCTTGCAACTGGTAGATAGTTCCACTATCACCCCTAATGGGATGATAGAAGACATAATAGTTGCCCTAGATTCCTTGGAATATCCTACTGATTTCATGATTCTATCACCAAAGGTCAATCTTGTTGGCTACCCTACTATTCTAGGGCTTCCATGGTTAGCAACAGTTGATGCAAACATTAATTGTAGATCAGGGAACATGACAATTTCATATGGGCAAGCAACTAAGAAACTAGCATTATATCCTCCAACTTAACCCCAACCAGATTTAAGCACCCCTATATGGCCAGATTTAGGAGATGGAGAAGAAGAGTTGAACTCTATGGTTCAGCTCATGATGTTACATAGGCAATCCTTTCTAAAGTTTCAAGAGGAAGATGCAGTAATTCAAAGCATTCTTAATAATGACTATGTTGTGATCAAAGACATATCTGAGAGCTATGTGTTGGAGTTAACTACATATGAGGACCATATTGAGCACGATGTTTTGCCTTCAGAACCCAATATTATCCATTAACTATTACCCTGTGAATTAGTTACAAGTTCTATCCTTGAAGTATCCATGCTCGACCTTGCAAGTACCATTGAGCTTTCCAAGGGTCACAACCTCCATGTAAATAATAAGTTGCCTTCACAACAATTGGAGCAATTAACTAAGCTCTTACAAACACATGAAAAATCCTTTGCATGGGACTATGGGGATATGAAGGGACTAAGCCCCACACTCTGTACTCATAGGATATATATCAATGAAGGAAGTCTACCACTCCGCCAGCCTTAGAGGAGGATTAACCCAGCATTAAGAGAGATAGTCAAAATAGAGTTACAAAAGTTGCTAGATGCTTGCTTTATATATCCTATATCTAATAGTAAATGGGTATCACCTCTAGTCATAGTGCCCAAAAAGGGGGGTAAATGGAGAATTGTGTAGATTACAGGGAATTAAATAGAGCTACCAAGAAAGATCATTTCCCATTACTTTTCATTGATCAAGTACTTGATACATTAGCCAGTAAAAAGTATTTTTCCTTTCTTGATGGATATAGTGGATACAGCTAGATTAGTATTGCTCCAGAGGACCAGAAAAAGACTACATTCACATGTCCATGGGGAACTTATGCATATTATGTCCTATCATTTGGGTTGTGTAATGCTTTAGCAACATTCCAGAGAGTTGTAATTAGTATTTTTGCTGACATTTCACATGATTGCATGGAGATATACATGGATTATTTTACAGCATTTGGGGTGACCTTTGAAAAAGTTCTACAGAATCTAGAAAAGGTGTTGATCAGATGCAAGGAACACAATCTCTACCTCAATAGTGAGAAATGATTTATGATGATGCAAGAAGGTGTTGTACTTGGACATTTTATTTTGACAGCAGGAATCCAAGTAGACCCAGCCAAGATTGAGGTAATTCTCATGTTACCCACACCTACTAAGAAAAAGGATGTAAGATCTTTCTTAGGACATGTTGGCTACTATAGGCGCTTTATTCAGAATTTTAGTCAAATAGCTAGTCCTCTATACACATTTCTTACCAAAGAGGCTGAGTTTTTATGGACATTAGCTTGTGATGAGTCCTTCTTGCAACTCAAGTCACTTCTAACAACTGCACCAATCCTCAAAGGACCTGATTGGTCTATCTAATTTCACATACACATAGATGCATCAGATTATGTAATAGGTGTTGTGCTAGGACAAAAGCCTAGTAACCTTGAGAATGCAATTTACTATATCAGTAAGAGCTTACATGGACCAAAATTAAATTACACAGTATCTGAAAAAGAATTAGTGGTTGTAGTTTATGCATTGAACAAATTCTGCCATTATGTAACAGGTTATCCCATCTTTGTTCGCACTGATCACTCAACAATTAAATATCTAATGAACAAACCTGCTATCACAAGAAGGTTAGCAAGATGGCTTCTTTTTTTGCATGAATTTGATATAACCATCATTAACAAGCCAGGGAAGGCAAACGTAGTGGCTAACTATTTGTCCAGACTTCAAAATGTTGATGCAGACACTACTCTAGTTGAAGATACATTCCCCAATGAACACTTGTTCCATATTACAGTCAAAAATCCATGGTATGTTGACAAAGCTAATTACCTTGTAGCTAGTAAAATGCCCCCACATTTCTCTCCAAAGGACAAAAGAATGCTTGTAGAGAAAAGTTTCCAATTCTCATGGATTGATAACAACTTATTTTATACTGATCTAGACCAAATTATGAGAAGGTGTGTGAGAGAAGATGAAACATATGATATACTCCACACTTTTCATGATGAGTCATGTGGAGGCCACTTTGCAGCAAAGAGAACAACTCTAAAAATCTTAACAACGGGTTACTACTTGCCAACACTTCATAGGGATGCAACAAGCTATACAAGGAAATGTGAAAAATGCTAGAGGATGGGTCGCCCAACCAAATCAGATGAGATACCCCTCAATCCACAAGTGGTGGTAACGTCATTTGACAAATGGGTTATGGACTTCATAGGACCAATAGATCCTCCTTCAAATGGGAAATCTTACATCCTGGTATGCACAGATTATCTGACCAAATGGGTGGAAGTGAAAGCCATGTAGCATGCCAGAGATCAAAAGGTAGCAAAAAAAAATTATGAGGATATTTTCACCCGTTATGGAGTGCTAAGAGAACTTGTAACTGACCAAGGAGCACAATTCACTTACAATCTGATTAATGAGCTAATGAAGGAATATAGTATGTATCAGGCATCGAAAGTCCAGCCCTTACCATCTGCAGGAAAATGGATAGGCAGAGGTCACAAACAAAGAAATTGAGGTCATCTTAACAAAAATAGTTTAGTTGCACCGACGAGATTGGAGCAGCCAACTCACTGAAGTAGTCTGGGCCTATCGCACAACCTAGAAGACAACCACAGGATTCACCCCATTTGAGTTAGTATATGGGAAGGTGGCAATGTTACGAATAGATTTCAAACACAAGACATTGCGAACGGCTCTAGAACTAAATATCAATCTTTCTGCAGCACAAACAGAATGCCTTCTCCACCTCAATTCCTTAGATGAAATGCACAAATTTTCATTGGAGCACACGGAGCTGATCCAAAACCAATGGAAGAGGTGGCACAGTTCTCATATTAAGAGCAAGCAGTTTCAAGTGGGTGATTGGGCTTTATTATATGATTCTAGATTTAAGGAGATTCCAAGAAAGTTACAGACTAGATGGCTAGGACCCTATGAAATTAAATACATCTTTGACAACGGAGCAGTCCAATTGACCACACTAGATCCAGTCCAATTAAAACTACTTATTAACGGACACCGGTTGCACCTGTATCACAAGCCCCAAACCAAGGAGAACTTCCTGTAGCAGTTCAACACACACACTTCAGCAACACCACAGGTAACACTTCCTGCAGTAGAAGGTGAAAACCTTCTTCCTGTAGCTTCAAAATAACATGCCTTCAAGAGTCAACCATGATAAAACTTCATTTAATATGAAGAACATTTCTCCATTCAATTTTCTTTATTCTTCTCTCCAACCCATTTCATTTTTCTCTCTTCCATCCACTCACAATCCACGTCATCCACTTTTTTCTATTTTCAATGTTTTCAATAAATGTCATTTCAGTTGATGCATGCAACCGCCAAAATTGCTCCAGTCTCGCCACCTTTTCTTCACACGTACGGTAATCAACACATAGGTACAACTTTTTCATTCTTTACTCAATTTTAGCACATAGATCTTGGTAATTATATATAGTACTGCACTAAATATATAATCTAGGTGTTACACCAATTCCCCATCTCGTGCTGAATGTGCCAAGTGAGGACACTTGTAAATATTTCGTAGGGGGCAAGGGAAGTGTAATAAGTTCCAAATGCCATCACTAAGCCATCCTTGTCACTTCAAGTTGTACTTAAGCCTTATTTTATATAAATTTCCTTTATTCCCACACATTTACCATACTACAGATTCTGATTTTCTGAAGTTGATATGACTGAAAAATATTATAATTAAATTATGTGGTAACTCGCATTTAAAATTATAATGTCCTCTGTTAAAATGTCATTATTATTGTTCATGCTAAAATAACATAGGAATTAAAAAGGAAAGTCGGTGTTTTCAAGAAGTGCATTTGAATTTCAAGAAGGAAAGAAGGTATTTGCAGAGCACGAGAGACTGAAAGATTAACAGAGAAATTGGTGAGTAGAAAATTGGAGGCTGGATATTGAAAACAAATGGGTGGACAACTGCAGAGGCATGAGCTAGTGCACCATGGCATTTTACTTATAGACGTCGAAGCAATCCGAAGATTTAATGCATGTGGTTGGTTGGGATATTTTCTTCAATTATCAGATTTTAATGAGGAAGTAGCAGCTGAATTTATGGGTACCTTGAGGAGGGGTAGGCAATTGGCTGGGGTTTAATGGTTGTCACCACTGAAGAAAAAATAGAAGAGGTCACTGGGTTGCCACTCATTGGGGAGCATTACCCTAATGAGCATGACGCTAGGTCATCCTGAGCTCAGTTCTCCCATCCAACTGACCCTCCTCTGGAAATTACCAAGCAGGGATGCAAAAGATTGTCTCTTCCTCAACCGTTCAATGAATTGGCAGCACATATTATCAGGTACTTAACTTGCGAAGGGAGATGTTCAAATTTGCATGCCCATCATTTTAAACTACTTAGTTGCATCTGGCATAATCTCTACGTTAATGTCCCTAATTTCCTATACAATATGTTGAGCATTAGTGCTAAGGAGACTCAAAAGGGGAATGCAAATTTTGTTACCCACCATGCCCTAATAAAATTGCTAGTCAAAAAATCCCCTAGGGGTGTCTCTCCCCTAGCATGGATAGAATTTTCTCAACAAAAAATACTGAAAACCTAGGTTACCTTGTTGAACAATCCCTAGAAAATAATGTAGAATCTTCTGAACCTGCTGCAGAAACCGCTACAAAAGAAAAACAGCCAGAGTTATTCCAAGAAAATAGGTCTTCTGAGCCCACTCTAGAAAGCAATGTTCCTACTTCTTCCACAAGGGAAGGAAAATAGAAAGTTGGAGAAGAAACCCTTAACCTCGAAAGTGAAATTCAAAACCTTGTAGTTCAAAGAAATTAAAAAAAAAGGTCAAATCACGCAGCACCTATTCCTGCAGCATCTACTCCTGTAGCAGAGAGGCCAAAAAGAACCCGCCAAAAGAAAATTGTAGTGGTTGTGAACACAACAGTACAAAGAAGTCCTCAGATGCGAGGACAAGTGTCTCCAAATTTCCTTGGAAACCCAAATGTTCCAATATCAAAGTCTGCTCCAGAATCTTATGTTGAGTACATTCCTGATAATTCCTCTAAGAAGACATAAGTGTCTTCGTCTCCCAAAAATATGCAAGAATCCCAAAATTTGCAAGAACATTGTGGTAACATACCACATGATGATCTAGGTGTATCAGAGCAAAGCCCTACTGTGGCACAATAAAGCATTGCTGAAAATGTCCACATGACTCCTCCACAACCCCCTGTTTATTCCAATATGTCTATTGTGCCCTACAAATCAACATGGTTTATTGTGTATTTTCAGCAAGTTTCCAAAGAAAAGAGAAAGAAAGACTAGCAACAAGAATTCGGCCCACCAATAATACACTCTGTACTTTAATTTATATAATCAGTTTGTTTTCCAAAAAATTTGGTGGAAACAAGAAAGAAATAAAATGCAAAAAGAGATAGATGACAAGGAAGAGAAAATTGAAGATCTTAAGGAAAAGGTAAAGAAACAAAAATAACAAATGGACCAAGCTCTTAAATTAATTGATCAAGTCATAGCCTGTAGACCACCTCCTAGAGTGTATGTCATTTGTTTGAAAGAGCAATTCCTCTTGTTTCAACTCATGATGACTATGAAGGGTATAGATTGTGAATTTAAATCAGCTCAAGAATTTTATGGATTATACCATACTCTCCCTCCATGGCAACAAAATTTATTATGTGAGCTCTATCTACATAACTTTGTCATTCCACATGAAACAGAATGGAACCATTTTCTCTACATAGGTGATATCCATTTGAGAGCTTTGATGTCATGTATGCACAATGAGTGAAACTATGATAGGTAGCTGAATAATTACAAGGACCTAGAGAAGTCTGAATCCTTACACTTAAGGGCTAAATCACACAAACTTGATGTCCTCTTACGAGATTGGCTCAATCTAACCTATGGAAAGCAGAAACCTGAGATCAGGGAGAAGGTCTTTGCACTTAGAGACATAGTTTATAAAGAATATGAGGGATTGCCCTACTTTTCATTTCAAAGAGCTCTTGCAGGGGTAAGGAGTCAATGGAATAGGTTACTCAAGGCCTTCAAGAAAATAGAGCCACACAGCCCAATCAAATTTTAAGCAACTACAAACAGAGCAACTAAATATATACAGTTGGGGCGTCAAACTAGAAGAGAATTGTGGATTCCCTTGTCTTTCCAACCACCTACACTCTTATGGACGCTCTATGATATCAATGCCACCAGATTGGACCATCTACAGGAGGAGCATCGGACAAATTACTTGGCAAGAACCAGAGGGTTCTATTACACTTTTAAGAGTGGGAAGAAGGGGAAGACAACTGTTAGTAATTTCAGGTTTACAACCAGAAAATGTAACACTTGAAGACAAACATTATGTTTAGAAGGGGGCAGATGATGAGACAATTTAATGTCTCTATTTTTTTATAATCTTTATACTCTGTTGAAACTCTTTATGCTCTAATAAACATTTCCAATACATTTATGAACCTATATCTATGTGAACTTGTGATAAGTACAGTTAGAGCCACAAAGATTATGGGTAGTTAGAATGACATGTTTTTTTGAATATTATATATAAATTACAGTACTTCATATAGCTACTTTAATCTGTGTTCTAATATTTGGGTAGGAATTGAAATGTTGACTTGTATACATACCAAATGCTACTAACTTTTCAAGAAAATAAGGAGCAGCTTGAGAGTGGGTCGACCGCATTGAAGAAAGAGCGTTGGAGTTCCAGTCATGACGGGGGGAGCCAAAACAATTCTGAGGATCATGTCGCTGTTGAAAAGGAGCCATCATTCCAAAGAATATAGGAAACAACTTTTCTATATTTCCTCGGTGCTTATTATTCTGTTATCCGCACTTTATTGTAATATGTCGTGGTTGTTATATTTCCTCCTTTTATGATGAGGTTTAGTCAAACTTTACTATTATGCTTTCAATAAGCATCAACCCTCTATATAAAGGGATTTGATTGGTTTAGTTAGGTAATGAGAAAATATATTCAAATGTTGTGTTTAACGTGACAGAGTTACTCTTTTATGTTCTTCATGTATTGTTTAATTGCTATGTAACCAGTTCATGAGAATATAATGGAAGAGTGATTTTGAAATATCTTTTGTGTTAGTAGTTAGTAGAAGCCAACCAAGAGGGCCCACTTGGGAGGTGGAGTAGATTAGGATAGAGTAGAATTGCTTTCTGCATTTTTCGTGCTTTCAAATAGAAGTTACTATTTTACTCCTGCAACATTACTATTGTGAATGTTCTTGCAGCACTTGCAGAGATAGACATAGTGAACGCTTTGAGTTGTTAAATAGGCTTAGGATAAGTTTACAAGTTTTCTGTAGTAATTTCATTAAGAAGTTAAGTGTGCTTACTTTACTGCAACAATAGCATAGGTTTCTTTTATGCATTTTATCTTCCTGCAACATAGGTAGTATGACTCTTAGAGGAACTTAGTGCACAAACTGTGTTGTCCCATTTCAAGTCTACGTCCTTGGGTTGACAATCTAAATGCATTTCATGATGGGAAAATTAATCCTTAGTATGAATACATTATTCCTAAGAGAGACAATAGCATGATTATCATTACCTATTGTGAGGCTATTCACTCCTACTGTTACGGTAAGGGTAAACAGTTCACTTTTTACATTGTATTTAAATTTTATCATTCGTATTTTTAGTAGAATTTTATTATAATAATTTTCCAGTTATTTTTTTATGTGTTACATTTAAGTTCAGTTGATGACAGAGGAGGAGATGGCACATGTGGAGGGGTCCACGCTTTTATCCATATCATTTGGTCTTGACAATTCCACACTACATATGTTTTAATGTACTCATTGGTCTCCTACTCTCTCTCTCTCTCTCTCTCTCTCTCTCTCTCTCTCTCTCTCTCGCAGGTATAATATTGAACATATAATATAATATTAATATTAAAAAAAATTGTAATATATATTTTAAAATTGAAAAAAATACTTAACTCAATTAATATTAACATAAAAAAATATAATTTAATATGAAACTTGAAATTGAGAAAACTAGTGCAATTGAAATTTTGAATTAGGTGGGAAGTTTTGGATATTCGATATTATCGGATATCCAAAAAATTTTGATATCCAATTTTATCAGATATCTGATTAGGCTTGGTATTTGCTTGGGAAATACCAAACATGGATGGTCTACCCTTTAGGCATGTTTAGGAGATTGTTTTTTATATCGAGACTTCGACCATGTAGCTATCGACTATTTTTTGACCCAAAATTGATGAAACAAAAAGGGTTTCTTAAAGACATTATCAGCTTTCCATCAATATAATTGTTGTCGAATTTCACGTTCAATAAGTAATTATTACTTATTTTTCAATTGAGTTATCTTTAAAGTTGTAATTGACATACTGATTGAAAAATAACTATAACTGTCAAACCATTTAACCTTTTTGAAATCCAAAACATGCATCACATTCTATGCTTCGGCTACTATAAGAAAAAAAATTTTCAATTTTGTAAAGTTTAAAATTAGTTAAGGTGGTCAGACACGAGAGTTTTTTTATTCTGAAAAAGTTGTAGCAGAAAATTCATAATTAATTATTTTTGGAAAAAAATTATAAAAAAATATGTGTCACATCCGAGCATAAGTCTACTACTTATATCTAGAATCTTGGGAAAATATATCATCATTTGATTGTGATTAAGGTGGTCAGAAGTACATGTACTTTTTATCTTTTTCTTGAAATCTTCGTACTACTGCATTTGAAATCTAAAATTTTGAACAATTAGATAAAAAAAAATTTCAGACAAGGGCTAGTAGTTTAGAAACTACATTCAATTTTCTACAGATTCTATTCTTACAATTTTTTCACATAAGGTTCATAAGATATTCAACTTTTTATGTCAAGTTGACTAACCCTGATTTTTAGATTTTTCATTGCCACTTAAGGCCATAGTTTGGTATACCATGATCATGCACATACCCAACCCTTTCCCATCATTGTCTTTGCACATTCTCACTCTTTTTCTAGAAGGGCCCATAAAATGAAGTTTGACCCAGGAATATGAGCTATTGAATGGATTGCCTTTCTTACTTTGACAATAATTACACTTCCAAAGATATGAGCCACCTCCTAAAAATTGTGATATTCTTGTGGTATGTCTCCATAAAGGAGATCCCACATAAATTTTAAAATTATCGGCTTCTTGCCCTCCCACTGAACATTGACTACTGGTGGCGGCCATTCTTGCACAATACAATCTAATTTCTTGCTATAATAAGAAAATAAATAAATTTAAATTAGAAAAAAATTATGAACATCAAGCATACAAGTGCAAAAAAATGATACAAAAATACTAAAATAGATAGCTAAACTTGTTTCTTTATTTCTTTAAAAAAAAATGAAAAAAACTTGAAAAATATCTTCCCAAATTTGAAAAAAAAATTCAAAACCTCAAAAAAATTCATTACAGGACTCAAGAATGGGATCAAATGCTTACATTAGATGCTTAAAACTCCTCTGTGGAAGCTATCTCTCACCCCACAAATGATCCTCTTCGAAACTAATTACCTTGCCTTCAAAATGCCAAAATGGAGACCAAATGACAAGAGAGCCTAGCTGCAAACAAAGTGAGATGCAAAATGATTGAATGGCCTCTTTTAGGGCCATTTTAGGGTTTACGAGGAAAAAAATTTAAAAATGTAAAAAACACAAGTTTTAATGTGTTTTTAAGTTGTTGTTTTAAAAAAAAAAAAGTCTATTCAGATGTTGGGCTTGTAGATGCGTGGGGGTGCCCTGTGGATGCCACTCGGAAGCCCATCCTAAGTCCCCAGATGTGTTGTGATGTGCTTCTGGGTGGCATCAACAGGGCACCTGAATCAGCTTCCAGCTCCGTGCGCATCCAAATCAAGATCCAGGCTAAAACCATGCGCATCAGTATCCTAGGTTAGCATTAAAACATAACTTCCATATTTTTTGTTATCACTACTAATGATTTTCAACATACAAAACTAGTGTTTTCTAACAAATCACAAATTTAAGAGAGCACAATATGGCCTAGTCTCAATCTGGTCTCTACTTTTCTAATTTGCACGATATGTAGTCACTTCTTAAAAAGTCTAGTAATCATGTATTACAGTCGGCTAGATAGAACACATCTTCATGGAGACTACTATCGATATAGGATAATGTTGATTGCTTTTATCTCTCCTACCATCTATCAAGTCTTAATTCTATTTACTACAACAAAGATATGTTTTGTTTCAGAATATCGATTAGGCTCCATAGTGGTATGCAATTTAAATTTATGGGGATGTATTGATGGTTTCTTGCTACCCTATTTGTAATTAATTGTTCTCTTTAATAATTTTATAACCAATAATCTTGACTAAAGATTAATTTTTGAGATTTTTTCTCTTAAGAAACTTTACAATATTGAGATACTTAATTATCTTGTAATTATATTATATTATAATTTATTATAATTCCTTTATTTATTTATTTATTATTATTCTACTTTAGAAAGTGGTCATCGCAGTGCCCCCTTCCCCAAAATTGCTTGTCTTCAAGCAATTATCAAATGATCATGGAGACCTATTTGTAATGCTACTTGAAATTATCATATATGTTTTTTCCTTTGAAAGTAGAAACTTTGCAAAGCTAGTTTTCTCTCATGGTCTAGAGAAAAGGATCAAGGCCATCTTTGTATTGTCATCAAACTCATTTTGACTGACGAATGCTTGCTAATTATTTAATATCTTTTGGCTTTACTCTTATTATTCTCTTGTTCTAGATCAACCAGAAACAAATCCACACATGGAACATACACTTGAAAATACGAGGTATACACATGAATGTATCAAGACACAAAGTATACACATAAATGCATGAGACATGGAGCATACACATAGTATACACAAAAATGCATGAAGACACGGAGCATGCACAAAGTATACAAATAAATGCATGAAGATACAAAGCATACACTAAGGACCCATTTGTTTGCTGGAATTAGATTGGAATTGGGATTGTCAAATCTCAGAATTGACATTTTCAATGTTTGTGTTCAAAACATGAAACTGGAATAGGGATTTGTTAATTCCCATTTACCCCCAAAACTAGCATTTGAATCTTCCATCTAAATAGGTGGAATTGGAAAACCAATTCCAATTCCACTTAAATGGGAATTGGGGGTAAAGCAAAATTTATAATATTTTGAAATCCATATGCAAACAACATTTTCCATCTTCTCATTATGAAATCCAGGTGAACCAAACAGTTCTATCCATATTCCAAAAACTATTTTCAAATACTAGAATTTGACAATTCTAGCATTATTTAATTCCAGCAACCAAACGAACCCTAAGAGGGATTTTTAGATCCTTTCGAATTGACTACAAGCATAGAAAAGATTGACTAATCTAGTTCACTTACAAACTATTGGCATGATCTTTAAATGAAAGGCCATGATTAGTTGAGGACACGAAATTTTCTACAAATTTCTAAGTGCTAAAAGTACTATTTATAATCTAAATAAAGTAGGAAAAAATAATTTTGAGACCCAAAAATGCGAGTGTGTGACACTGTCCCCAACAACACAAATATGTGGAACACCGTCAATTGTCAATAAATCAAATACAACTAATGCTTGCACATGACTCAACGTGCATTACTATCCATATAACGCAAATGACTCAGCGGACATCACTATCCATATAAAGTAATCTGTTAACTTTGATATACTTATTATCTTTTCAAATCCAAGGATGTCTTCTTCTTGAATGGTGATGGTATTGTGTGTACACCAATAGGCTTCTAGAGCTTGACATCGATAGTTGTGTAGCAAGAAAAATAAGCTTTGCAAATACAAGGAAATTTGTTCTATGAAGTTTCAATTAAACAAGAATTATATAACAATTGCTATGGGTCTATTACAGAGGCTACAGGTTAACAGCTGCCTTATTAATAACAGTAAACTAACCAGAGAGAGTAAATCTAACTAAGATTATCAAAACCATTAAACTAACAAAACTGAAGCATCGCTGCAGTTCACTTCAAGCATAATATTCAATAAGATTCTCTTATAACTCATCATACAATCAACTGATATGGAAAATGTCAAATTATCTGCTTAGAAAAATAGTAAAAGCTTTCAGGAAAAATGAAAATCCATTATCTAGACATGTTTCATTTCAAGAATATATTCCAACTATAACATTCCAATTGATGCATAGGAGGAACAAATTTGTTGGAAGCATAAAGATGACAGACGTAGCCCATTTGATTCTTTCTCAATCTTTGTTGCAGAATTGCCTCTACGTCTACCCACCTATTAGACATTCTTCCTTGCTTTGTTGAGATTTCTTCTCAACCTATGTGGAAGAAGTTATTACCACTGAACAGTTGTCAAAAACTTTAATCCTTGTCTGTGGTACTTGTGACTTTGACCGCAGGCACTTAGGGCTCTGGCTATACGCATGCTACAGCCTAAGCTACAAGTTATCTTCCTTGCTTGCTGCATGTAGAAGTTAGCTTTTTAAAAAAAATTTACTGTAAGACCATTATAATATAAATAATATGTTCTAATATCTTGGAAATAATCATTTTAACACAAACATTCATTATAACATTATGCATCTCATATAGTGCTTTTACCCAAATATTAATAAAAAGACTTTTAAGTATAGGGTCCATCTCCTACACTACATCTAGTCCCAAAATGGAGCCATTATCTAATGGGAAGATACTTCAAAGTAAAGACAAAACATAACAGTCTTATATAATTGGAACAAAGGCTGTCATCTAAAAAAACAAAAAAAAATGGGTCACAAAGATGTCAGTATAACACTTTGAAATCATATACAAGAAGGGAAAGCAGTATGTTTTGGTCGATGCTCTATCTCAGAGGAAAGAATCTATAGAAGCAATATAATGTGTCATTATTATATTGTTGGCAAAAAGGTTGCATGAGGCACAAGAAGAATGGGAGGACATGGATACGCCTAATCTCATTCAAAAAATTTGAACAAGATTCAAGTTTCTCAAAAAAGGATTGTGTAGAAATGAAATTCTTCATGGCACAAGAAATATTGTTCCTAAGTAGAAAACTCAACCCATAAGCTTATGGTTCTAGCAGAACTTCTCTAATACTTGGGTATTCAAAGTTCTTGAAGACATCACAATGATAAAATCAAAGAGGACCTTGCGGAAGGGGCTCAAATGGGTGAATAACTAGTTAACCCAAATCTTAAGGATGAATTGTTATCATGGTTTTGGTGAATAACTCACCATAAATTCCCACTTTTGTGCTTTATAGCACCCAACTGCAGCAAGTACTGTTAAAATAGCCTTTATAAATACCATTCAAAAGCTACATAGAATCCCAGATCATAGTCAATGGTTGTGATTCTACATTTACATGTCACTATTAGACTGATTTATTCTTCTATTTGGGTACTCAGCTCAATCAAAGTATGTCATATCATCCTCAATCAGACAGACAATGTGAAGTAGTCAACAAGTGCTTCGAGGATTTTCTCCATCTTCTTGCTTTAAATAAATAGAAGAGTTGGGTGGGTGCAATGGATGCCATTAGTTTTATTGGTGGTATAACACTTCTTTCTACATTTCACTCAAAATGTCTTCAGTTATTGGTGCTATATGGTTACCACCCCCCATCGATCACCTCTTCCTGAAGGGTACCCCCAAAGGTTAGAGAAATGGAAGAAAACATTCAACGCTCTTGTACTCTCTATGCTCAGTGAGAACTTAGCAATGGCACAAAACAAAATGAAGCAACAACCTAATCAACACTAATTGAGAAATTTTGAAGAAAAAAATTGGGTCTTCGTAAAATTACAGCCATATAGATGTTATTGAAACAACAAAAGAAGGATAACAGTTTTTCAACCAAGTATTATGTCCCTCATCTGGTTTTATAGAATATTTTCAGTGTTGGTAACAAAATAGAATCACCTATGTCCACAAAAACGCAATCGATCTTCCGTGTTTCCTACTTGAATATCATTGGAAAAAAAAATCATCACAAACAACATTACCAAAGCTCGATGAGGAAGGTAAAATCCTTCTAATACACACTACAAGGTTGTGGAAAGACAATTTGTTTGCATGCTGGGGTAAACTTAATATTGCAAACATAGTACATGAAATGTAATAAACACAGAATATATCAGAGAACACTAGATGCTTTCATTAATCATTCCAACGTATAAGTACATTCACGTAATCATTCCTCTCACCCGTAGATGGTACATATTTATCTAGTGGAAGATTTTCACTAGTGAAGATACAACACAGAAATATGAAGCATTCTCGTAAAATCATCCAAGGATCATCAGCATTGAGGACAATGTTAGTTTTTAGGGAAGCAGCTTGCTACGCCATTAACCTACAGTGCACATTGGGATATTTATAGCCAAATTGTGGCTAGCTTAGCATTTAATTAAATAATATGACTGTTTTTATAGTCATATATGATAGTGATGCGGAGCACTAACAGCTATAAGTTTGTGGAGCATTAACAGCTCCTTCCTCGGCTTGGAATCGGTTGTAACCGACCATTCCTTTTAGGACTGACTCTTACTATTTTTAGTCTCCAGTTTTAAGTCTTAATGGTTTTCTTTTTTTAGCTGTTGGCAGGAGACAATTGTCCCTTGTCTGTTTTTGGTGGAGTTAGTTTTTAGGGGTCTTTTTTGGGGTGTTAGAGACAAGTTATGGAGGAGTTGAGAGGGGACAGGAAAAAGGGGAGATACATGACTGAGTCGTGGCTCCCTGAGGGCTGGTCTCTTGGGAGGGTGTTATGTTTTATGGGTTTAATTTGTTGATGGAGTTGATGTCATTAAAATACTGTTGATCTATTCTTAAGATTCTTCCATTTTCTACTTCTGTTCCGTTTCCGTTTTCTTTGTCTTTTCTGAGTATTTGCAGGTGTTAACCTTGGAGCTGCATCAGTTTTGGTATCAGAGCAACCTGGTAATGGATCAAAGAGGAGCTCGCATGGCTTGGGGACGAAGGGGTAGGAGAAATGCTAGATTGAGAGGTGATGCAATTGATGAAGTGCTAGATGGTTGCAGGCCCTCGAGGCTAGACTTCCTCATGAAGATTCTGAGGAAGAAAATGAGGTTCAGAGAGGACAGGCAGCAGAAATAAACCTGATGGAAAGACTTATTGAGGTTATCAGCAAGCAAGGAACTAGAGTCAAGGTTGAAGTCCCAGATTTTAAAGGTGATCTAAATCCTGAAGTGTTCTTGGATTGGATTCAAGATTTAGAAAAACATTATGACATGGAAGGAATCGAAGAAGATGACCCGCGTAGGGTCAAAGTTGCTGCATCTAGGATGAAATCTCATGCAGCTTTATGGTGGGAGAATCTCCAACACGCTAGAAGAGCTCGAGGGAAGGAGAAAATCAGGTTGTGGCCAAAAAAGTTAAAACATTTAAAGGCTAAATTCTTACCTTCCGACTATCAGCAGAAGCTTTTTAGAGAATTTCAGAACTTAAGACAAAAGGAGTCGTCCATATATGCCTACACCGAAGAATTCATGAAGTTACAAATCAGAACTAACCTACATGAAGATGATGAGCATACCGTGGCTAGATATGTTAATGGACTAAGATTTCAGCTCCAAAATGAGCTTTCTCTACTCAAAATAAACACGGTGGATGAAGCGTATCAACTAGCCTTGAAGGCTGAGGACAAATTGAATAGAGTTAGCAGAGTGGTCAACAAAAGAGGTGGGAGTAGTTCAAATAGAGGAAGAGGGGGCTCTTCCAAATCAATTACTGAAGAAGAGACTGTGATTAATGAGAAGCCAAAATTCCAAGGAAGGGGTGGCTTTAGAGGTAGAGGAAGAGGACAACCATTCTTGGGAGGTTGGAAACCTATGAGGTGCTATATTTGCAGTGAAGCTCATAGAGCTATAGACTGCCCTCAAAACCCCAAAAGAGCTATGATGACTCAAGAAGAAGGAGAAGAGCCCGTAGTAGAAGTAGAACCAGAGACAGGAAAGAGTTTGATGTTGAGAAGGACCATGGTAGCTGGAGACAAAGAAAACATCCAAGCTGATTGGAGGAGAAATAGTGTCTTTCGAACACAATGCAAGTGCAAAGATAAAGTGTGCAAGGTGATTGTTGATGGAGGGTCTACAGATAACTTGGTAAGTACAGAAATGGTACAAAAATTAAATCTTTCTTGCATACCCAAACCAAATCCTTATTAAATTTCATGGCTAAATAAGGATCATAGTGTTCTTGTGAACCATTCTTGCTTAATTGAATTCAAAATTGGCCCATACAAAGATAAGGTGTTGTGTGATGTAGTGCCAATGGATGCTTGTCACTTGTTATTAGGGAGGCCTTGGCTATATGATAGAGACGTAATCCATCATGGTAGGGAAAATACTTATGAGATAAAACATGGAAATAAACTCCATATTTTGAAGCCTTTTAAGGAAGAAGGATCAGCCAAAATAACAGCCTTGTCTCTATCTACAGTAGGGTGGAAAGAGTTTTTAAGAGAGTCTAAGGGAGAGATATGTTATCTGCTGTACCCACAGAGCAAGGAGAAATCAGATCAGCAAGTAATTCCTTTGGAAGTACAGGAATTGCTGCAACAATATTCAGACTTGATGCCAAGTGACCTAGCTGCTGGTTTGCCTCCCTTTAGAGGCATTACTCACCAAATGGATCTAATTCCCGGTGCTAAACTTCAAAATCAAGCAGCTTACAGATTGACTCCTCTAGAGAGTGAGGAAATGAGAAGACAAATCACAGAATTAATGGAGAAAGGATTCGTGAGAGAAAGTATGAGCCCTTGTGCCACACCTGCTCTACTCCCCCCTAAGAAGGGAGGGAAGTGGAGACTTTGTATGGATTCCCGAGCCATTAACAAGATCACTGTGAAGTATCGTTATCCATTACCCAAAATGGATGACTTGCTAGATTGTTTGTCAGGTGCAAAGATCTTCTCCAAAATTGACCTCAAGAGTGGATATCATCAAATTCGGATTCGGGAAGGTGATGAGTGGAAGACAGCTTTCAAAACCCAAGATGGGCTATTTGAGTGAGTGGTGATGCCATTTGAACTGTCCAATGCACCAACTACCTTCATGCGAACAATGAATCAGGTATTTAGATCGCATATTGGGAAATTTGTGATAGTTTATTTTGATGATATCTTAATCTTTAGTAAATCCTTGGAGGAGCATGTAGAAAATTTGAGGATAGTACTTGACATACTTAGAACAGAAAGGTTATTTATCAATAATAAAAAGAGTGAATTTTGCAAAGATAAGTTGGTATTTTTGGGCAATGTTATTTCACCAAATGGCTTGAGCATGGATCCAGAAAAGGTCAAGGCTATTCTTGAGTGGCCTACTCCGCAAAGCATTACTGAGGTGAGAAGCTTCTATGGTTTAGTAAATTTTTATAAGAGATTCATCAAGAATTTTAGTGGAGTAAGTGCAGCATTGATAGATTGCACAAAAGGGAAGGTTTTCTCCTGGACAAAGGCAGCTGACCGTAGTTTTGAACAGCTTAAAAAGAAAGTAACAGAAGCACCTATTCTTTCCATACCTGATTTTGAGAATCTTTTTACAGTTGAATGTGACACTTCAAGGGTAGCTATTTGGGGAGTGTTAAGTCAAGAAGGAAAACCAATTGCCTTCTTCAGTGAGAAATTAAATGAAGCTAAAAATAGGTACACCACTTATGATAAAGAGTTCTATGTTGTGGTACAAGCTTTAAAATATTGGAGGCACTATCTCTTACATAAGGAGTTCATTTTGATGACTGACAATCAATCTTTGAAGTATATAAATTCACAAGGTAAGCTGTCCCACAAACATGCTAAATGGGCTCCCTTTTTGCAAGCTTATACTTTTGTTGTGCAGTATAGGAGTGGTAAGAGCAATGTAGTGGCTGATGCTTTGAGTAGAAGGCACCATTTATTAGCTGTAATGAGTCATGGATTGGTTGGCTTTGAAGAGATGAAAGGTGAATATGCCAAAGACCCCTATTTTGGCAGCATTTGGATAGATCTAAACAGTCCAAACTATACCAATATGCATTCATTTGAAGACTGCATATTGTTAGATGGTTTCTTGTTTAAGGGGTCTCAACTCTGCATTCCCTTTGGATCACGAAGGGAAAAACTAATAAGGGAGTTGCACTCAAATGGTTTGGGTGGTCATTTTGGGAGAGATAAGACCTTTGGACTAGTAAGCGAGAAGTTCTTTTGGCCTAATATGAGGAGAGAAGTGAACAAGTTTGTTGCTGCTTGTAGAGTGTGTCAAACAGAAAAGGGAGGAAGTCAAAATACTGGTTTATACATGCCCTTACCCATGCCCAAGGAACCATGGGTTGATATCTCTATGGATTTTGTTTTGGGGCTTCAAGAACCCAAAGAGGCAATGATTCGGTGTTTGTAGTGGTGGACCATTTTTCCAAAATGGCCCATTTCATACCCTGTAAGAAGACAAATGATGCGAGTCAGGTGGCACACTTATTTTTCAGGGAAGTTGTGAGATTGCATGGTGTTCCAAAAACAATAACAAGCGATAGGGATGTCAAGTTCTTAAGTCACTTTTGGAGAATCTGATGGTCAAACAGAGGTGGTGAATAGGAGCTTGGGCAATCTATTGAGGTGCTTAGTTGGAGACAATCCCTGACAATGGGATTTGGTGTTACCTCAAGCAGAGTTTGCCTATAATTCCAGCATAAATAGGTCAACTGGTAAGTCTGCTTTTCAAATTGTATATGGTGCAAATCCTAAAGGAGTCGTGGATTTAGTTGATTTGCCAGTAGGTGCACATAGCAGCCCTAAAGCTACAGACTTTTTAGAAAATATTCGTGAGATACATCAGCAGGTCAGACTCAAGTTGCAGTCCATGAATGAACAATATAAGAAGAAGGCTGACTTGCATCGAAGAAGAAAGGCCTTTCAAGAAGGAGAGTTGATCATGGTACACCTACGCAAAGAAAGGTATCCACAAGGTGCCTACAACAAGTTGAAGCCAAAGAAAATTGGGCCCTGTAGAATCATGAAGAAGATAAATGACAATGCTTATCAAATTGAATTGCCAGAAGATTTAGACATTAGTCCCACCTTTAATGTTGCTGACCTTCACTCATACTCAGCTGGAACTAGTGACGAACAGGTAGAAGATGAGCAAAATGAGATAGATGAAGACCATAGGGTGCAGCAATTGCCAAGGAAGACAAGACAACAGATTGAACGAGTGCTAGATACCAAATTGATGGCTACTCGATCCAGTTCCTATAAGTTGTATTTTGTTAAGTGGGAGGGCTTGCCTGATTCTTACAACTCTTGGATTTCAGAAGCTGACTTACTAAAGTATAGCAAAACTTTTCCACCTCATGCACCAGAACCGGAATAGCCAAGAGATCCAAATCTTCTTTTAGAGCAGGGGAGGATGATGCAGAGCACTAACAGCTATAAGTTTGTGGAGCATTAACAGCTCCTTCCTCGGCTTGGAATCGGTTGTAACCAACCAGTCCTTTTAGGACTGACTCTTACTATTTTTAGTCTCCAGTTTTGAGTCTTAGTGGTTTTCTTTTTTAGCTGTTGGCAGGGGACAGCTGTCCCTTGTCTGTTTTTGGTGGAGTTAGTTTTTAGGGGTCTTTTTTGGGTTGTTAGAGATAGGTTACGAAAGAGAGGAGAGGGGACAGGAAAATGGGGAGATACATGACTGAGTCGTGGCTCTCTGAGGGCTGGTCTCTTGGGAGGGTGTTATGTTTTATGGGTTTAATTTGTTGATGGAGTTGATGTCAATAAAATACTGTTGATCTATTCTTAAGATTCTTCCATTTTCTACTTCTGTTCTGTTTCCGTTTTCTTTGTCTTTTCTGAGTATTTGCAGGTGTTAACCTTGGAGCTGCATCAGATAGTTAGGCTGGCTTGGGTGGCATTCAAGGCATGAGTATTGTCTACATATAGCACCTTGTAAGTCCCCTCCCACCTCGTAAGATTATAAAAGATAAAAATTAACTAAATGCTAAGTTTTCCCCTTATTAGCATTTAATTAATATTAAAATAATATTTCACTAGCAGACGATATGTGACAAGAGACAAAATGAAATATTATTTCAACGTTTTGGGAAAGTTTGAATTAAAATAATAAAAGGGGAAGCTAAAAAGCCAGTCAACAGTTACACAGAAAGGGAATACAGCAGAGCAATGTATCGGTTCAGGAGCCGACGAGAATTGACAGGAATTTGGTCAGAAATTGTAGTTCGCAGAATTTTACAGCCTCGGGTTAACGAAATCTCACCAGCTGGACGTTGCCTTCAGGATTGAAAGAAATCCTCAGGGTAGCTATTTTTGGTAATTATTTAGGGAGCTAATTGGAGCCACGACCTTTTGATTATGCATCTTATATTGTGGAGAAGTTACACGAAAGTTTTCTATCTCCCGGGGATAATGAGTGTCCTAGATTCATGTATTACTCTCTGTTAATGCATATTGTTTTGTTTTATGGATATGTGAAAGGGATGTGGCCTAAGGAATTACGGTTGAACGTCTGAATCAGGGAAGGAGATGAGCAGCTTGTGCAATTATGGACTTCCGTCCGAGATTCACGATATCCTAAGTCTAGCTACATAAAGTTTGAGGAAGGGTTTTGAAACCAACTTACCAGATCTATGGGTATCCCTGTGACAAATCGATTACCATGGAAATTAAAAGAATTTTAAGACCTAAAGATTTTGATGAGAGCAAGATTGTTAATCATAATTGGGGAGATTAGTATGTCCATCTAGACTTTACATGTTTCAGAATTTATGGATTTGAAGGAGCCGCATATAGGTTACCTAAAATTGTTCTAGACAGGATTGCATACTTGGAAATTGTGAGGCAATTAAGTATCTCAAATGCTCAACATTTTGGACGTTTACATAAACAAACTTTCTTGCCACGAACCCTGAGTTTTGGAGACTTTACTATTGTATCTACGAAGGGCTATGAAGTCATTCAAAAGAAGTTATTGGATGAATTCAATTTAACGAAGCACTATCCAAGAAATAACTATGATCCAGAGAGCTACATCCATTCCTGAAAAAAGAAACAGAGTTTGGGTGATTATATTCATGATGCTATAGAAACAGAGGACATCTTCATAAATTTATAAGAAGATGAAGCACAAGAAGTAATTGAAAAATACAATGGAGAGTTGGATGAGAAGGTGCAACAGATGATGCAGTTGGAGTCCCACGAAGGGGTAGGAGAAAATGAGCCTAGTGATGAAAATGAAGCGATTTCTAGGTTACAGGTAGGGGATGTGGAAGAAGAACCTAACAAAGATGATCAAATTGTGGCTAGATTGGAAGTGCATAAAGACACCAGGCTTGATGAGTATAATTCTTTTGTTTTTGATGATGTGTTTGTCAAGTCCAGGGAGTTTAAATCTTTTCTATTTAATGTAAAAGGGAAAAAGCCTAGGGAGTCAATTCCTAATAATCACTCCTAAGATTGAGGCAAAGCTATTAAAGAAACTTAAAGAAGATATTAATGCTGAGATTAAAATCATGACTCTTTAGAGGGGTAGGCAATTGTTAACAGAGACTAGTATAATTTTATTTCTAGGTTGGGATCTCAGTGCATCTTTTTATTTTTTATAGTTTTTTGCATTCAGATAATAAAGATTTCAAATTGGACATAGGAGTTAATGATTTTTTTATCAGTTCAAGATTTGATTCTGATGAGGAAGCTTTGTTGTTGTGGGCATTATACCCACCAAATAAAAGGCCTAAGATTATTGATGTGGATAAAGCCATTAGACACATGATGAAACTAAAAGTGGGAGAAATTGACCCTTTGGTCTCTGCCGACATAGGAGTTGATGTGTCCAAATTTAACAAAGTGCAAATGTTAAGGGTAGTAAGCAAAAGGGGTACAAGGCTATGTATGAAGAAACCTTCAAAAGGGGTGGACAGCCTATTCCAATGCTACCGTCACCAGATAATACTAAGTGGAAAAGGAAGTGTGAAGAAATGCAAAGGGAAAATCAAAAATTAGTCAAACAAATGCAAAGTATTAGAGTTGACACTGCTTCCTTTATGTTGAATAAGAGATTTGAGAAATTGAAGGGCAACTTGGAAGAGTTTTGGAGTGCTTACTAGAAGAATGTTGAAAACATGATAACCCACAATAGGATCAGATATAGACTGAACGTGAAATTTCATGAGAAAAACTTAAGTGGAGCAGATTCCAAGGCGATTGGAGAAATGAACAAAGTGATTGCCAAGAATGGAAAATTTACAGAGGAGCTTGAGGGAGAGTATGATAAATTCAAAACTACAGTCAAGATGGGATTGCCAGAATTAACCGATCAGAAAGGAAATCTCAGGGAAAAGGACAAGTGGATGGATGAATGCCAAAGTATTCTTGTTGTTGCCCTTGATGCAGCCCATGTTGATGGTATAGAATTGAAAGGAGCCACTTTACAAATGGAGCACATGATCATGTTGGAGATCATTGTCAAGGACACCATTCACGATGCTGACACTTATGCTTCAGAAAGATACTTGGATCACATTCAAAAATGTGGCATGTTGTTGGGAGATTAATCCATTTTCCAATTGTTTTCATATATGTTGTCTTGTTGAGTCTTTGTGTAATCAGTTTGTTATATCAGTTTGTTTAGTTGTCAATTAGGTAGTTGTTACAACTTTTGGTGAAGAGGTATGCCCTTTAACAAGTAACTGAATCTTCTCTTACAAATAGGGGATCATTTTGATGTTCTAGATACAGAAGTTATTAAGTCACAAGTTTTTATACAATGATCTTTTTTAGAACTGGTATACTGATGATAAACAATTGAAGATCTTATTTTCAAAGTTTGTATTCAGTTGGGCAAGATCATATTTAGCTTTGATGAAATATCAAATGTTTTTTTTCCTAAATGTGTGTAACTCATGTTGTGAATTGATCAGTTCTTTGTGATATCTATCTCATAGAAGTGGATATATGCTAGATGTGCAGTCTTATGGAATAGCATCTTAATTGTGTTACAAATCGATTATCAAAATTAAGATTGGTTGTCAAATTGGTTCTATCTTATTGGCCTTTTCTGAGAATATTATAAAATCAGTAGGACTATTTGTAGCATAAATTCAGATTATTTGAACATACAGAATCCATTTGGTTTACAAATAAGTTTTGTCCCATAAAGTTATACATAGGATCAGTTCATAACATTGTTATATTATTCTCAAGGAGATAAGGCACGAGTCTTTATATTGATTTGATATTGGTAAAGCCAGCATTTTTGAACTAGTCTAAATCAGGAATTATTAAGATACTTCCAACACACCTAAAGCAATCATATTTATTCAAGCAATACATTATTATCAAGCATTATTTCAAAAGAAATTTTATTAAAGCATTCTTACAGCATTCAATTATTCAGTAGTTGTAATATTCACAATTAGATCTATCTCAAGAATTCACTTGCCATTTTGAGAGATCACCCAAGTTTCATATACATTTCGATCTTCTATAAAAAGCCTTGAACTTGGAGATTAGGTTAAGGTATAGGCCCACCTGCCTTGGTTCTATAAAGCCTAAAGTGCAAGGGAGGAGCATCATAATTGATCACTCTCGTTCATTGGCCAAGTCAGTTGGAAAATCCAAGCATTGAGTAGGAAAGCTCATAGGATTTCCAATCTGTTGATTTGGGAACCAACAAGGGGAACCCATATCTGCTCTCCCAATGTGTCTCCTTACTAACTATTATACACTGAATTTTCACCCTTAGTTCAAGCTCTCGTAGTCTTGATAACTCAGTATAACAAGAGAATCATCTCAAGGTTGTGGGACCTTTTGCTAACCGAGATGAGACCTCCAGATTCTAGGCTGGTTCCTCTTGGATAATCACCCTGATTTGCTTCTAAAAGGAAAGTAAACTTTGAGGGAAAAGGGATAGAAGGAGTGCATGAAAGGGAAATGACTGAAAGCAAATCTACCTACTAGGTGATGCACCGAAACTAGGGTTTGGATCTCAGTATAGAGGGATGGAATCAATGGAGGAATCAGGTCTAATAAGTCACCACTCACTAGATAGATTTGCATAAGTATTTCATAAGAAGGCTTGGACAGAAAACTCAACCTATGACCTGCAAACAAACATCCTCCTCTGCAACTAGGTGTAGGAATGAGACAAGACTGCTAGGGGTTGTAGCATACCCACAAAACATCTAAATCAGATCAGACACAGTAACACACAAAATTACAGAAAATGAGAGGGACCAGGAACCCCAATTTCCATTGAAAACATGCATAAACTTCAATCCAATAAGAGACAAGCCAAACAAGGAAGGCATGAGGACAAGAAAAATGTCACAGAATGCTTTGCAATATTTGTATTATCAATGAGAACTTACAGGATGTGGAAAAATAGAGAGCAGGAAGAAATGCTATAGATGATTTTCCCAGAAAAATGACTTTCTTTTTACAAATGTGAATTCTGAGCACTACAGGCTCCAAAAAAGATTATATACACTCAACTGCACGTAAGCAGGAGTCTCAAAAACTAACTAGGGTTACCAGATTTACAATTTAATAATTCAACCCTAAAGCCATCACTTCTGATCATAAATGTTTTTTCTGGAAAAAATCACAACGGATCAGATATTTTTCCTTGCGTGCCCATCTCTACCATGAATGCTCAAAAATCTGATCAGATCCTCAAAAGGACTAAAAAAATGGCAGCCTAAAAGATCTCTGCAAACATTCCAGCTATAATTGCCTTTGGAAACATTAATTCTTAGCTACCCGCACTTTGCAAACATCTCTGCAGAAGAAAGCCCGCCAAAGCAATCACGCCGCCCTTGTAATAGCAATGGTCGCATGATCGCATGAGGCCGAAAGGCTTTCGTGCGATCATGCGACAACTCCTTTGAGACTGCCTCTACCCGTGCAAGACACCTGGGGCCCGCAAAACATAACACCTGTCAAACTTGCCACGTGGCCCAACAAGAGCTGACCACACGGCCTTGAAAAGTCAGCAGTCGCATGATTGCATGAGCCCAAAAGGCTTCATGTGATCATGCGACAACCCTTAGAAAATCTGCCTCCGCTTTGCCACAAAAGCTCGGGCTTACGATCGCATTGCAAACTTAACCCCAGGTTCCTCCTTGGGTTCAAATTTCCTCTTGTCGCCAAGCCGCGTTATCTTTCTTAACCTCAGGCACCTCTTAGCAACCACGTGAAAACCATTGATCTTTGCTTCATCCGACAGCGGTCGCTGAGTCGCATTACCTTTTCAGCATATTCTTTCCGTTAGGAGATTACCCGACTAAGGGAAGTCTTGTAATCGCCAGATAGAAGGAATATTCCTCTTTTTATTGCGAGATTACCCGATCGAACATAGAACCGGGCCCACCTCCAACTGTGCAACCGCACAAAGCTTGCCAAACCTGAGCCCAGAACCACCACGTGTCACTCTCCCATTTGGCCCGACCGCCACATCATCAAACACCTCAGCACCCCGGCACGGACCCACAGCAACACTGCCCGCAAGCATGCTAACCACTGGCGGTTTGTCGCATGGTCGCATGGGCTCAGAAGAGCCCATGCGATCATGCGACTAACCACATGATGCTAGCCACTGACCGCCGCCGCATGAAACCAGACTGCTTGTCGCATGGTCGCATGCGGTCAAGGGGATGCATGCGATCATGCGACCAACCGCATGATGCCCCCCCCCGCTAACCGCTAACCGCCACCAACGAAACGGAACATGGTTTGTCGCATGGTCGCATGGGCTCAGAAGAGCCCATGTGATCATGTGACTAACTGTAAAAAATTAGCCGCTGACCGTTGGACGAACTTTTTTGACTGTCGACATTAGAGATACCGCATCAACGGTTGTCGTATGATTTCATGGGATCAGAAGATCCCATGCGATCATGCGACAGCCGTTGGATTTTTACTGCACTGGCACGGTCTTTGGCACTAGGACCCGCCTATCGGAGTTGTGCGCTTAGGGCCGAAAACACAGAAGGGGTGTCGAAAACATAGAGGGTTTTTGAGCTGGGGTCGAAAACACACTGAATTTTCAGAGCTGAGAGGTCGAAAACACACCAAATTTTTGGACCAAAAGGCAGAAACATCCCAAGCCTGCAGAGAAGAGGTCAAAAACACACTGGGTTTTCGACACTTGAGCAGAAAACACACTGGACTCTCGACACTTAAGCATTTTACTTGGAAAATAGGGTTGTGGCCGAAAATGGATGAGAGGGAAATTTTGGGCAACATTTTGGCGACCTTTGCGGGATGTCAGCTTGCTAGACATTGGACCAGTTGCCTTGAAGCAATCCATTGGGCATAGGAGTCATTTAAGCACAAAACTGGCAGGGGCAAAAACTGAATCGGGAAGACAAACTGTGCACGGGCACTTCTTGGAAAATAGGAAACTACTCTAGAAAATAGGGGAAGGAAAATAGGGGAACCTATCCTAACCTAAACTAACTAGTGTAGAGACCTGGTTAAACAAAGCCATTCATTGGCATGTTGAAGTAGCTACCCTTCCTCATCAAGATATTTTGCACTAAACACATGAAGATAGCTACAAGGATATGAGGCATACGAAAATTTGGCAAATGAGGATATGCTGCCTCTGTAAAAATAAGATCAAGTTCACTCACCTTAAATGGATCATATGGAGGTGTCTCAGTGAACTCCTTCTGGGCCAAGTATCTGATGGGGCAGCCTCTTGAAAGTTTGAAGGCAGGACTTTCATTGCTAGTTTCTTCTTTATCTTTGTGGTTTCCTTCCATCATGGACAACCAGGTCAACTCCTCATCCACAGCCAGGGGACTGTCATCTTCTTCTTCTAAACCAGCCAAGAGCTCATTACAATCAGGCTCCATATACAAGTCATCCACGATGCTTCCCAAATAATCTTTGCCAAGGCTCTGGTTAACTTTTGTACATTGGGAAGCCTCCTCCTCAAAAATGAGATCAAGCTCATGAATTAACATATCATCAGGATCAACCTCTTCTAGCTGCTGCAATTTTACAGAGGTGGCTATGATCACATCTTTCTCATCCTGCTCAACAAAACTAGGCAACTCATCTAACAAGTACAAGGTATCCATTATAGAATCAACCTCCTATTGATGATAGACCTTTTATTCTGATTGACCTTCAGCCATAAGCAGTGGCATGGTCTCTTTTGCATCATCAAAAAAAAGAGGGAGTTCATCATACAAATCAGCCAAGAGCCCAGGCTGAGCATCAATGTCCACCTCCACACCTTGCTGCTCATTTTCACCACAGTCATCACTCTACACTGATACCTCAGATGCCCTCTCCTCCTCATCACATGAAAGCTCATTTACCACAGGCCCTTGCTCAAACACCAGACTAGTGTCCTTGAATAGACTTGGCATCTGACAGCCAGGAGGAAGAGTCCATTGGGGTATCCATATTACTTCATCATCCTGAGAAACCAGAGGGGCCTCTTGGGATGAAAATCTTTCTTGAACGGGCTGCTCTTGCAAGGTGGACTAAACCTCAAGCACAGGCTCTTGAACAAAATTTTTTGCCTTAAAACTTGGGATGTGAAACTGAGGGGGAGAGGGGGGAGACAAAGAAGGCATAGCAGCTTTAAAGCTTGGAAATGAATGCTTAGCAGGCTCCTCATGTGTAGGTTCTTGAGGCAAATGGGCCCTCCAGCTTGGAATTTTGGGCCTAGGAGCCTCTTGTTGAGCAATCAGTGATCTCAACCTTGCTGTCTCAATTTTAGCTCGGCGTCTAATCTCTTCTTGAAACTCTCTTGCTTGTTGCTCATCAACAAGAGTTTCTGCCGCTTGGTAAGGAATGAACCCCTACTCATAGCTTTGGGCTTCCATCTCCTGGTAGGGAGCTGACTCCTCTTCATAATAACTTTGAGCCTCCTATTTTCTCTGCTCCCTGAGTTCAAATACTTGTTTGACTAAATCAAGCAATAGACTCTTTGCCTCCTGCATCTCCTTGAAGTCTGAGCTCAGAGTCTGCATCTGCTGCTGAATAGGCTGAGAAGGGGAGGGTGGGTGGTAAATAGGATGGGGTAGCTGGCCTTGCATCTGTTGTTGTGCCTCTTGTGCCCATGATCCACCTTGCTTGAGAGCCCGCTCATAACTTTGCACAAGGGCAAACTCATTTGCGGCATACTGGATATATTGATACCCTTGAGAAGTATAATAGCTTGGGGTAAAAGGAGGCCTTGGGTGACTTTGGTAAGGCTAAAAACTAGCTGGTTGAGCATTACTCTCATGATAGGATGGTGGGTAACCCGACTGTCCATAGTAACTTGACATGTCTACTCATGCAATCAGCTGGAACTTGAATATGAAGATTGAAAACATACCAGCACTTGAATTCTTTGAAACCAGTAGACTTTCTGGAGTCACCAAATATGCAGCAAAATGACCTCTTCTAGGCCTGTAGCATGCTACCAGCATATCAGAGATAGCATACCTTGAACATGAATCTGAACTTGAGTCCCACCGGGCATGCCAGAAATGTTATACACTGGCACCAAGGTGAGGAATCCTTGAGCTTGAGTCTATACTGATAGGCCTTGTGTACTGAATTTCTCTGATCCTTTTGGAGATGAACCAACAGGAACACCTTTGAACTTTACTCTGATCTTCACTGTGGTCCCACCGAGCGCGCTAGAAATGTTATACACTAAATTTGCACCCTTAGTTTAAGCTCTCGTAGTCTTGATAACTCAGTATAACAAGGGAATCATCTCAAGGTTGTGGGACCTTTTGCTAACCGAGATGAGACCTCCAGATTCTAGGCTAGTTCCTCTTGGATAATCACCCTGATTTGCTTCTAACAGAAAAGTAAACTTTGAGGGGAAAGGGATAGAAGGAGTGCATGAAAGGGAAATGACTGAAAGCAAATCTACCTACTAGGTGATGCACCGAAACTAGGGTTTGGATCTCAGTATAGAGGGATGGAATCAATGGAGGAATCAGGTCTAATAAGTCACCACTCACTAGATAGATTTGCATAAGTATTTCATAGGAAGGCTTGGACAGAAAACTCAACCTATGACCTGCAAACAAACATCCTCCTCTGCAACTAGGTGTAGGAATAAGACAAGACTGCTAGGGGCTGTAGCATACCCATAAAACATCTAAATCAGATCAGACACAGTAACGCACAAAATTACAGAAAATGAGAGGGACCAGAAACCCCAATTTCCATTGAAAACATGCATAAACTTCAACCCAATAAGAGACAAGCCAAACAAGGAAGGCATGAGGGCAAGAAAAATGTCACAGAATGCTTTGCAATATTTGTATTATCAATGAGAACTTACAGGATGTGGAAAAATAGAGAGCAGGAAGAAATGCTATAGATGATTTTCCCAGAAAAATGACTTTCTTTTTACAAAATGTGAATTCTGAGCACTACAGGCTCCAAAAAAGATTATATACACTCAACTGCACGTAGGCAGGAGTCTCAAAAACTAGCTGGGGTTACCAGATTTACAATTTAATAATTCAACCCTAAAGCCATCACTTCTGATCATAAATGCTTTTTCTAGAAAAAATCACAACGGATCAGATATTTTTCCTTGCATGCACATCTCTGCCATGAATGCTCAAAAATCCGATCAGATCCTCAAAAGGACTAAAAAAAATGGCAGCCTAAAAGATCTCTGCAAACATTCCAGCTATAATTGCCTTTGGAAACATTGATTCTCAGCTACCTACGCTTTGTAAACATCTCTGCAGAAGAAAGCCCGCCAAAGCAATCATGTCGCCCTTGTAATAGCAATGGTCGCATGATTGCATGAGGCCGAAAGGCTTTCATGCGATCATGCGACAACTCCTTTGAGACTGCCTCTGCCCGCGCAAGACACCTAGGGCCCGCAAAACATAACACCTGTCAAACTTGCCACGTGGCCCAACAGGAGCTGACCACATGGCCTTGAAAAGTCAGCGGTCACATGATCGCATGAGCCCGAAAGGCTTCATGCGATCATGCAACAACCCTTAGAAAATTTGCCTCCGCTTTGCCACAAAAGCTCGGGCTTATGATTGCACTACAAACTTAACCCCGGGTTCCTCCTTGGGTTCAAATTTCCTCTTGTCGCCAAGCCGCATTATCTTTCTTAACCTCAGGCACCTCTTAGCGACCATGCGAAAACTGTTGATCTTTTCTTCATCCGATGGTGGTCGCTGAGTCACGTTACCTTTTCGGCATATTCTTTCCGTTAGGAGATTACCCGACTAAGGGAAGTCTCGTAATCACCAGATAGAAGGAATATTCCTCTTTTTATTGTGAGATTACCCGACCGAACATAGAACCGAGCCCACCTCCAACTGCGCAACCGCGCAAAGCTTGCCAAACCTGAGCCCAGAACCACCACGTGTCACTCTCCCATTCGGCCCAACTACCACATCAGCAAACACCTCAGCACCCCGGCATGGACCCACAGCAACACTGCCCGCAAGCATGCTAACCGCTGGCGGTTTGTCACATGGTCGCATGGGCTCGGAAGAGCCCATGCAATCATGCAACTAACCGCATGATGCTAGCCACTGACCGCCACCACATGAAACCGAACCACCTGTCGCATGGTCACATGCGGTCAAGGGGATGCATGCGATCATGCGACCAACCGCATGATGCCTCCCCCGCTAACCGCTAACTGCCACCAATGAAACGGGAGACGATTTATCGCATGGTCGCATGGGCTCGGAAGAGCCCATGCAATCATGCGACCAATCATAAAATGTTAGCCATTGACCATTGGATGAACCTTTTTGACCGCCGACGTTGGAGATACCGCATCAACGGTTGTCGTATGATCTCATGGGATCGAAAGATCTCATGTGATCATAGAACAACCGTTGGATTTTTACTGCACCGGCACGATCTTTATCACTGGGACCCGCCTGTCGGAGTTGTGCGCTTAGGGCTGAAAACACAGAAGGGGTGTCGAAAACACAGAGGGTTTTCAAGCCGGGGTTGAAAACACACCAAATTTTTAGAGCTGAGAGGTCGAAAACACATTAAATTTTCGGACCAAAAGCCAAAAACATCCCGAGCCTGTAGAGAAGAGGTCGAAAACACACTGGGTTTTCGACACTTGAGCAAAAAACACACTGGACTCTCGACACTTGAGCATTTTATTTGGAAAATAGGGCTATGGCCGAAAATGGATGAGAGGAAAATTTTGGGCAACACTAACCCATACATGATTGCCTGTAGGAGAATTAATAAACTAAATCAATAACTGTAGAATCTAGATAGTTATAGTAATTCTCCTTAGTAACTATATCAAAATACATTTGATATATATATTAGACAATAGCACCAAATTGCATACCACAATACTTGTTAATTCACATGTCTGTTGGTTTCTAAATGTAGATTTCTTATAGTAGATCTGATCCTCATCGATTTGCATATTCTACCTTTCAGATTTGCTCAATAAATATATTCACATGTCTTCTGTAAAAATGTATTTATATGTCTACTACAACAATCTATTTATATGTTTGCTCTAATTCGTATGCTTTTTCCCTGTCCTTTTCCTTACACTTCAGGTCTTTAAATACCTTCTTCATGCCTGTTCACAAGAGAGGTGATTCTTCCCAAAGGCCAGTCTTATGAAGAGTGGTGCTTATTCATAAGAGGTTGTTAGGATTAACAAGGTAGAAATAACAATTATGTGCAAATATAACTAATTTCAGAAAATAATAAACCACACAAAATAGAACACAAGACACACAGATTTAACGTGGCTCACCCAATCCCTAGGCTACGTCCACCAACAGCGAGTCCAATATTATTATTATCCAGTGATTACAACCTGATTACAATCTGTAATCCCTTACAGCCCAATTCTGCCGCAAGTACTAAAATCATACATAATGAAAATCCCTAACCCTAAGTCATATTATACAATATTTTCCCACTTTAGGGTTAGAATGAGTTATAAGTAGTCGGCCCAAATAACCGAAAAGTAGTCGGCCTCAAAAAAAAATTTAGGAAGGAAAAGTGTACAGTACTTTCCTAGATAGTACTTTCCTGATTAATCACCATAAGCTAACAATCTCCCACTTGGTGACTGATCAGTATCCACACTATACTAAAAAACCTCCCACTTGGAGACTGATCATGTAGCAATACCGCTACCCACATGAGGCTCCCACTAGATTGAACCACCTTGGACTCAGTTGTTCCTTTATTTTGTTCAATCTAGAAGACCAACTGAAGCTGAACATGAGTTCAACTTCTCCCATGTTACTACCTTTGTAAACATATCTGCTAGATTGTCATCAGTATGAATCTTTTCCAGCCTTAACTGTCCATCATCCAAAATTGATCGAATGAAATGGTACCGCAACTGTATGTGTTTTGTCTTTGACTACAAAGCAGAATTCTTTGCAAGATGAATGGCACTTTGGCTATCTGTATGTAGAAAATTATCCTTTTGTGGATGTCCCAATTCTTCCATGAAGAATTGAAGCCATATCATCTCCTTGGTTGCCTCTGTAGCAGCAACATACTCTGCCTCTGTAGTGGATAAAGCAACCACCTTTTGTAGTCGAGAAATCCAACTCACTGTTGTCCCACCAATAGTAAATATATAACCTGTAGTACTCCGCCTGCTATCTATATCTCCTGCCAAATCTGAGTCAACATAGCCTTGTACAGTAGTAGTAGTAGAACCCCCAAAGTGTAAACACTTACTGGATGTGCCTCTCAAATATCTGAGAATCCATTTGACTGCATTCCAATGCTCAATACCAAGGTTACTCATATAACGGCTAACGACTCCCACTGCGTGTGCAATATCTGGCCTAGTACATACCATAGCATACATTAAGCTCCCTACAGCTGAAGCATAAGGTACCTTAGACATTTTAATCTTTTCTTTTGGTGTCTTGGGACACATATCCTTAGTCAATTTCAAATGACCAGGCAAAGGTGTGCTGACAGCTTTGGCATTTTCCATAGAGAAACGTTGCAACACCTTCTCAATATAATCAACCTGAGATAGAGATAATTTCTTATTTTTCCTATCTCTACAAATTTTCATACCAAGGATTTGTTTTGCTGCCCCCAAATCCTTCATAGCAAAAGATTTTGCTAACTGTTGTTTCAACCCCTTAATTTGATCCATGTTAGACCCAGCTACAAGCATATCATCAACATATAAACATAAAATAATGTAGCTGTCATCATCCAACCTCTTAAAATAAACACAATGGTCAAAATGACACCGACTATATCCATGCCCATTCATAAAAGTGTCAAATTTAATATACCATTGCCGAGGTGCTTGCTTCAAGCCATATAAACTTTTCTGCAATCTGCACACCAAATTCTCCTTACCCTTGACCTCAAATCCTTGTGGCTGAACCATATATATTTCTTCATCCAAATCACCATAAAGAAAGGTTGTTTTAACATCAAGCTTCTCTAAATGCAAATCTTCAGTAGCCACAATACTTCAAACAGTACGAATAGAAGTCATTTTAACAACTGGAGAAAATATCTCATCAAAATCAATACCATGTTTCTGTGCAAATCCTTTTACGACTAATCTAGCTTTAAATCTTTTCGTACCTCCATCCTCTTCTTTTATCCTGTAAACCCATTTATTCTGTAAAGCCCTTTTACCTGTAGGTAACTTACATAAATCCCATGTCTGATTTTTCAGCAAAGAGTCCATTTCATCTGTCATTGCAGACTCCCACTAAAGCTTTGTATCCACCTGAACAGCTTCATTATAACATTCAGGTTCACCAGCATCTGTTAACAAAATAGAATACAAAGATGGAGAAAATCTTTCTGGAGGTCTACTTAGCCTTTTTGATCGTCTAACACTCACTGGGGTGTGTGGTATTTGTTGTTGTTGTTGTTGCAGAGCATAAAGAACTACTGGAACATGAACTTGTGGAGTATCATCTAGTACTACATAGTCATTTTCTTTCTTCTCATGCTGCAGCAACAGATCTTTGTACAATACTTTCTCATTGAATATGACATCCCTGCTTCTTACAATTTTATGATTTTCAAAATCCCAAAGCCTATAACCAAATTCATCAATGCCATACCCAACAAATACACATTTCTTTGACTTAGCTTCCAGCTTGGTTCTATTTTCAGAATCTATAAGTGCAAAAGCTTCACAACCAAAGGTTTTGAGAAAAGAAATAACTCAACTTCTTACCACTCCATGCTTCCTCTGGAATACCACAGTCCAAAGGAGTAGAGGGGCCTCTATTGATTAAATAAATAGCAGTGTT
The DNA here is from genome assembly GCA_027943335.1 of Chamaecyparis obtusa. Lineage (NCBI taxonomy): Eukaryota > Viridiplantae > Streptophyta > Pinopsida > Cupressales > Cupressaceae > Chamaecyparis > Chamaecyparis obtusa. The sequence continues at coordinate 57,827 of BSBK01001957.1, forward strand.
CACTGCCTCTGCCCACATATTTTTGGGTAGCCTAGCATGCAACCTCATACTCCTTGCACGCTCCATTATTGTCCTGTTCATGCATTCAGCCACTCCATTTTCTTGTGGAGTCCTTGGTACAGTTTTCTGCCTACGAATACCATTAGAGGAACAATATTCTTCAAATTCTGTGATGCAATACTCACCACCATTATCAGATTTGAGACATTTTAACTTTTTACCAGTCTCATTCTCAACCAAGCATTTCCATTTCTTAAAAGTTTGAAATACATCAGATTTCTAAGGAAATAAATCCATACTTTTCTTGTTGCATCATCTATAAATGTAACATAATACAGAGAGCCACCAAGGGAAGATACCTGAGCTGGTCCCCATACATCTGTATGCACAAGCTCTAATCTCTCATTTTTCTTTTCCTTCCCACTCTTCACAAAACTAACTCTCTTTTATTTTCCATAAACATAACTTTCACAGAAATCCATATTGACACATTTCAGACTAGGTAAAACTTTCTTTGAATGAAGTAATTTCATACCTTTTTCACTCATGTGCCCGAGTCTGTTGTGCCACAGTGCTGTGTCAGAATCTACAGCAACAGTTTGATGTTCTTCCTGCTCAACTACAGCCACTCTTCCTGAACATTCATTATCTTCTGAAACAATTAAAGTAGAAGGAACAGTATGACCTGTACAAAGATATAAGGTGCCTACTTTCACACCTTTTGCTACTACTAAGGAACCTTTTGAAACCTTCCAATTTTTATCATTAAAAGTAACTGTGCAACCCTCATCACCCAGTTGCCCTGCTGAAATTAAATTCCTACTCAGCCTTGGAACATGTCTTACCTCTTGTAGTAGCCAACGATTCCCATTCTGCAACTTAATCTTAATTTTTCCCTTTCCAACAATCTGACAGGGTTCATTATCTCCCAAATAAACTAGCCCAAAATCCCCTTGGACATAATCAACAAAATAACTTCTATGGGGTGTAGCATGAAATGAAGCCCCAGAATCTAAAACCCATGAATCATCAATACTTTCTAAGGACAAGAGCAAAGCATCCTCCTCGGATTTGTTACTTACCACATTTGCCTCCTTGTTTCCATCATTTTTGTCTCCTTGATCTTTCTTCCGAGACCAACAATCTTTCTTCTTATGACCTGGTTTTTCATAGTACCAGCAATCATTTGGCCCTTTAGATTTGAACCTCTTTCCCTTTGATTTTCCTCTTGATTTCCCACGATTTTCAGAGTTGTTTCCTCTATCTCTTATTCTGCCTCTGCTTTCTGTGTTCAATACACTACCCGATGTGGATGCCCCTGAGCTTTTCCTACGAATTTCCTCACTCAATATAACACCAATAACATCATCATACTTTAGGGTATTAGAACCAGAAATAGAATTACTAACAGCCATTACCAAGCCATTCTAGCTTTCTGGCAAAGAACACAAAATCAAGAGAGCCCTAACCTCTTCATCAAAAGTAATTTTAACTGAGGTTAATTGACTTGTAACTGTATTAAACTCATTCAAATGATCAGTAACTGATCCACCTTCTACCATTTTCATATTAAATAAACGCTTCATAAGAAATACCTTGTTTGAAGCTGAAGGCTTTACATACAACTTCGCTAGGTTTTCCATCAGATCTTTAGCTGTCTTTGCTTCAGTAATATTGAATGCCACCGATTGTGCCAGGTATAGATGAATACTCCCCAGTGCCTTCCTATCCAAAATATCCCAATCATCCTAAGACATTGATTGCTCTTTCTTGGCTACTCCCTCTAATGGTCGCCATAGATCCTTCTGATAGAGATAATCCTCCATTTGTATCTTCCATAACTGGAAGTTCTGCCCATTAAACTTATCAACCTTCAGCCTACCCTCGTCTGCCATTTCTCCCACTTAACCGAGAGACTCTCCCACTAACTCGTGAGACCTGCTTCATAGAATAGATGAAAGAACGAATGAAATAACCTCGCTCTGATACCACTTGTTAGGATTAACAAGGCAGAAATAACAATTATGTGAAAATATAACTAATATCAGAAAATAATAAACCACACAGAATAGAACACAAGACACACAGATTTAACGTGGTTCACCCAATCCCTGGGCTACATCCACCAACAGCGAGTCCAATATTATTATTATCCAGTGATTATAACCTGATTACAATCCGTAATCCCTTACAGCCCAATTCTACCGCAAGTACTAAAATCATACATAATGAAAATCCCTAACCCTAAGCCATATTATACAATATTTTCCCGCTTTAGGGTTAGAATGAGTTATAAGTAGTCGGCCCAAATAACCGAAAAGTAGTCGGGAGGAAAAGTGTATAGTACTTTCCTAGATAGTACTTTCCTGATTAGTCACCACAAGCTAACAAAGGTCAGTCATCCAAAAAATATAATTTTAATTTGTTTTTTGTAGTATCCTAAGTGAGTCTCAGCTGTAAATTTCTGACTAATTCTGACTAAAGGAATTCAAAATAGTTTACTGTGTTACCTTGCTTATTCTCACAACACGTATCCCTTCTTGTTCAATACATGAATAAGTCCAATCACCACTATAATATCCTATTCTAATATAATGGTAGGAGTCTGCAAGATTTGGCTGTTATTTTGAAGATTGAGAGTAGTCCAGTTCACGGGTGAGTAAATATGTTTTGATTATTTGACACAGGTGTATTGAAGATGAGGAAACATTTACATGCAGAGATTTACTCCCATCTCTAATACCAGGAGCATTCGAACATTCATATATTTACCAAACAATTAGAAATAAGATTTAAAACATTTAGGGGTCTGTATTTATTGATCACTAATGACAGTAAAATCTCAAAACTCAAAGCTTCCATCATCAAATCTTTCACTTGTAACTCAAATATTCCTCTACATCATCTTCCTCTAATCCAATCCAAAATCTCTAATTCAACCATCATGAATATGGATTGGTTTCACAAAATGGTTGAGGACTTTCAAATGCCAAATCTCAATCCTCAAGTCATATCCAATCCTAATCCATATCACATTCCTTATTCTTCCTCTACCTTTGACAAGGGAAATCAACCTCATTATCCTCCATCCACACATGATTCCCTCCATCACCTGCATGATGCCTCTCACATGCTTAACCTTGCCCAAGAAATTGAAGAGCTTAACAACATTGTCCTTAACTTACAAAATGGGGGTCAAAAGAAAAAGTTTTCATTTGAAGACATGTGTCCTCCCCGCTTTCTCCAAATCTATAATCCTGATCCACCATCAAACCAAAATCCTCCATCTAACCCTCAACCTCCACACAATCCTAATCCTCTAAAACCCACATCATTCCTATCCTCCAAAGCTTCAAAATCACCCAAAGATAGACAATACACTCCCCTTGTGGACCCTCTTGATGTCATATTACCCCTAATTATTGACCAAAACATGATGGTTTTTCCAAACACTATTCCATTTGATGAGAGTCAACCCAAACCCACTTGGTATAAGTAAAATGAATACTGTGATTATCATTGCATCAAGGGTCATGATATCAAGAAGTGCCTAAAGTTTAAAAACTTTGTCCAAGACCTTACTGAAAAAGGAGAGATTGAAGTTGAAGATCCCAAACCCTCCATCACATCACCCTCAGAAGTCCACACATGTCATGACATTGTCCCAAACCATGCTAACAAATATTCCTCTAATCCGCTAGATCAAAGCATTCCTCCACTCCTTGATCCCCTTATTTTTCAAAATCCATATATCCTTCTTGATCCACCTCATGATTCTATTCCTAATCAAGATCAAGTAATGACACAAGGGAGGATGGGAAGAGGGGCCAACGACACACCCTAACCAGATCCACCTTGTAGAGATCACACATGGAAGAAACAAACACACAAGTGAGAGAGAGAATACAGAAATCCTTCATATATTTATTTCAATTTGATTCATACATGCCAAGTTGTAAGGCCTTCCCAATTTAGGCCAGATGTTATAATCAAGTACATAAGTCCTCCAACATGCGAGGATTTGAAACAATCTTCAAACTTCTAGATTCTATCTTCTAACTGAACTGACTCTCTAAACTACAACTAAATATTACATTATATACAAGAGGCTACCGAACAAGTCAGCCTTCAAATCCACCATCAATGGAAGGAATGACCAGATCTAGGTCCACATGCTTCCCAATGATAGATACTATCATTAAATTCGTGACCATAATTAATTTCAAGAGTCAGCCTCAACAAGAACTAAAACAAACAACTCGGTAAGCAAGGATAACCGAGCACTAGACAAGCATCACCGAGCGCCAGGAAAATTCACCGAGTGCTAGAGAGATAATCGACCAACCTCGGTAAACAAAGGAAACCAAGAAACACCAAACCAACTTGGTCAAAGAAAGAACTGGACAACATAGGAAAACACAAACATGTTTTTGGTGACACAGGATTTCCAAGGACCCAAGATGCTCCTGAATCAAACACCTAGGGTTATTTGACATTATTCTTTGAATCATGAAGAAGGTACGATATGAGCTGAATCCAACCCTTATTGTGAAATCCATGAATTGTCTTCAATCGATCTATTCTTCCACTTTACCAAATATTCCATATACTATTTTTCTCTTGTACTTCTCCCAATTCTTTGCTCCAAAATTTGCTCAACTTCTTCTATCTATTCTTAGGATAATCATTCGGTACTGTCATTTCTTCATCTGACTCAAGATACTCATATAAATAAAAAATGTTGAAACTAGGTGATATATCCATGTCATCAAGTAACTCAATCTCATAAGCATTTCCACTGTCAAATCTCTTCAAAATCTTGCAAGGACCAAACTTCTTCATTTTTATCTTGCTATATGTTCCAACAAGAAATCTACCTTTCTTCAAATGAACCATTACTTCATCACCGACTACAAAAGTCTTATGTCTTCTAGATCTATCAACTCTGTCTTTGTATTTCTGATTGTATGCACGCTAAAATGGTCGCCTAGACTTTGGGCCCCCATTCAACAATTTGTGAAATGCCTGAATCAATATTTTCAAATATCAATTATATCAATTTCTTTGATCAAATGATAATAAATTCGATATTTCTTAAGGTTTGAGCCTTATTTAATTTAAAAGAAAATAAAAATAAAAATCTTATTTAATTAAGAGAACATGCTCTTTTTTAATTAATTAAAAATCTCTTTTAATTAAATAAATTAAAAATCTCTTTTAATTAAATAATAAAATCACTTTATCCTAAGCTTTTATTTAATTAAAAGGAATTTCCTCCCCTTTTATTTAAATAAAAAATCCCCACTTTTCTTCTTATCCTATGTTGCACAAGTAAAACATTATTCTTATTTTATAAAAAAAGAAAAAACACTTTTTGTCTTATGTGGGACACAAAAGTCAACTCTTATTTTTTCATTGGAGGATATTTGTGCACAAGAATCAAGCTTCTATTTTTCTCCATCGTTGATTAAGTCTTTTGCCTCTTAATCACAATGGTCCATTTTCATCTTATTCTCTATAAAAGAAGAGCTCTCTTCCTCATTTTCATATTTTAAGTTTTTATGCTAATGTTATGCTACAGGTTTTCTAGGTCATTTTGGAGCTCTTTGAAGATATTTTACATTCAAGCTTTGAAGACTTGTTATTGCATTTCATTGTAGTTGCATATTTCCTTTCTTAATTGCATTATCATGGCATATTAGCTTAGATTTCCTTTTATGCAATAGATTAACTTGCATTGTCATATAGATTTGCATTGCATTGCATCCTGTAGAAACATAAAATTGGCAAAAGGCTTAAATCAATCAAAAGGTGCATAAAATCATCAAAATAGCATGAAAAATCAATAAATGGAACAAAGGCAATTCAAATCAAAGGAAAATTCAATTAAATAATTAAATGATTAAATGATTAAATAAAGCTTGAAAAGGGAAAAAACACTACGAAATTGATTAAATTCAATTAATGACATAGTTGTTGAAAGCAAAAATCAAAATGAACATCTTACCCTTCATGGCTAAATTTAATTACTTTAATTAATTAATAAATAATAATTTCCCTCAACAAAGCAAAAAAGAAGACAAAATGGACACAAATCACTCACTTTTGTTGAAATGGTCCAGCCTTTTGAAACCATTTAAATGATTGTCCCCTCTTTGTCCCCCCATTTATGGAAAAAGCAAAGCCAATTGACCTTACCCAAGCATAACCATGGTTATCTCACTCTACCCCCTACCCTTGGGAAAATCTTATATATTGAAGGCATTTAGAAGCATAATTCATCCACTCCATATCTTTGAATTGCAGCAAAGCTCTGGCAATTTGCATCCACATCACTCACTTATCATTTTTAATTGCTAATTAGCTTAAATTACTTTGATCATAGTAGATTGTTCATCAAATAGAGCTAGAATTTGATAGAATAGATCTAAATTTGCATATCATATAGCTTAATTCTCATCTTTAGAGTGTCACTAATGAGGATCATAGCTGAGAGCCTCATTTACCACTTTATTTTAGAGATCCATGAGATATTTAGATTAATTGTGCATTATTTAGATTAGTTTTCTTTGAATAGTGTAATTGTCTTTTAAATCTTGTTATTTCAGGAAGGTGTAAAACTCACACACACAAATGGCGCCCACCGTGGGGCCCTAGGCCTCAAATTCATCATTATTTTCACATTTTTGCTAAATTTAGGCTAGAAATTATATATTTTTGCTCGCCATCTACAGATCACAGAGAAGAAATCACGCTGACAGATAAAGAAATCTCACCTTTAGCAAAGAAATATCACCTACAAAGAATAAAATGACGCACTGAGTCTGAACTATTACGTGGATTAACCTACAGATTCACGCTACCTGACAGAGAAATAGTGCATTACAAAAATAAGATCACACTTATGGTTATTAAGTTGTCACGTTTGTGACAAAGATACTATGCATTTAGTCATTTAAATGTCGCGGACATCAATTAAAAAGTCACTTTCAGAAATTTATTTTACGTCTAGTGTGAAGGGAGTACTCTACTTTATCGATTTAATTTCTCGCTATTGCCATTTGAAATGTCTCCTTTGATAAATTAGATATCGCTTTTATAGCATCAGTTTGTCACGTCTGGTAAATATTTCACGCGTAGATAAGATTTGATATCGCACCTGGTTATTTTAATCTCGCTTGAGCCCCGCAAGGTGACGCTCGCGGTTAAAGTAATCACGTCTTTGCCAAATTAGATCTCGCGTATAGTCTAGACAATGTCGCCTGACTGCACTTTTATATTTTATCAAAATAATGACTGTTGTTGCGTCTGGTAAAGATTTCATGCGTAGATAAAATTTGATATCGCACCTGGCTATTTTAATCTCGCTTGAGCCCCTCAAGGTGATGCTCACAGTTAAAGTAATCATGTCTTTGTTAAATTAGATCTCTCGTACAGTCTGGACAATGTCGCGTGGCTGTACTTTTAATATTTTATCAAAAGTGTTAAAATAATGACTGTATTCTGACTTCACGTCCATTTTTTTTCTATCTCAAGAGTATGGACTGTCATAAAAAAGTTCAAAAACCAGAGAGAAGGCATAACTTAGAGGAGAAATTGATCGCTAAGAGGATAAGAAAGGAAAATTGGGTACACACCACCTTTGTTCTCAACAATGACTTAGAAAGGGATGTAGAGTTATATGCTAAATACATTGCTGTTGTAGATGCTTACAAACAGAAATACGTATCATTAAATTGGGAGTTTAGTCCCTAAGTTTGTAAAAATTTTGTAAATTTTGAAGAAAAAGAAGGCATAAAAAGCATAATCGAAATTGTAGCATTCTAAGAGTTGATTTTGGTTTCTCCTCACTTTGTTTGTTTGTGCCGACTAATTTGCTGGTGGAGGGAGAATTTCATTAAGGTAAGGGAAGGATTTGGAGAGAAAACGAGAAAATCTACTACTTAAAAATGCGCCTAGCCTTTGCTAGCATCGTTTGAGGTATTTCTCTCATCAAGCTTGCAAACTTCCCTTAAATTGTGGCATTTTCAAAGTTCAAAACATAGTTTAATCATAAAAGGAAAAGAACAAACATTTCAATTCTAAGAACACCTTTGTCACAGGGTTGAAAAAGAACCAAATTGATTGTGAGTGTTTGGGATAAGGGAAAAGCAATAGGGATATGCTCTTCACTCTTTGAGTGAATCAAATTCCCAAACTTGCTCTACCAAATCCACTTTTCATGCTTTCAAATGAACATGTTTAAAACTTAGTGGGCTCGCCTCCCGAGATTGCCTTAAAAGGGTCGATGAGAGGGGCAACCCAAAGTGGGATACACTCACTTTTGCTGCAAGAATCCGACCCACTATAAAAAGAAATGCATGTATCCTTAATGGGGTGCACGACAGAAGGATTTTAGCTCTTTCAAACTTCCTCTAGTAGTCTTAACGGATTGCGCAAAATCGTGCTTCGGTGCGTGTGGGAAGCCCCTTAACATACTTGGGGGATGAACGGCTAAGATCTATTTTGAACAGAAAACTTACTACATAATGGTAAAATAGTAAAACTACCTATTAGAGCCATGTTTATGAACCAATTATGTGCTAGGTAGATTGCATGGAAGCTATTCTTGTGTTTCAACCTGTGAAAACGTTCAAAAATACACACATTAGAGCATTCTAGGGATATGATACCAAATTGATGTGTGTGTTGAGATTGTTTTTATATTTTCAAACAAGATATTCCAAAGTTATTGATCAAAACATCATTAAGATTCTAAATCATTTAAAATTGATCAAAAACCTTTACCTTATTCCAAAAACCAGCTTATCAAAAGAAGAAGTCAACATACCCTTAAAGTTTGTTCATGCCTGTTCTTACAAGATCACACTCTATAAAGAAAACATTACAAACAGACGGGACCTACAAACGAGAAGAGCTCCCATTTTCGGAGGACACTTTCATTACTTCACAAGTGATTGAAAAACCCGCTAAGGCAAAGGACACTAACAAGATGTTTAGTGGCACCCTAGGAAATACCAATCCTAACAACCAAGGAAACAACATGAATGGGGATATGGATCCTAACAACAATCAAGGAAATTCTAATAATGGAGGAAGAGATCCTAATTCCCAAGAAGCAAATTCACAAGGCAACAACTTACCTCCTCTTCATAATACAAACCTACCCCCAACTGTGGAAGAAGCCACGGATGAAAAGGCGTTAGAGGCAAGACAATGTCCTTATTTCATAGAACTAATGAAAAAGAGCATGCATATGGATAAAGAAAAATACTTCATGGACTTGATACAAATGGGGGTAAAGCTACCTAAAGATTTTGACATAGAACAACTAAAGCCCAAGGAAATAGAAGACCCTATGGAAGCAATAAGGGAACAATTCAAGGCATTACAAATGGAAATCGACAGTTTGAAACAAAACGGGCTTCCTAAGCCTTTCTCTATTGAAACATTATGTCCTTTTCCATTCGATAAGAGTTTGGTCATGGTGCCTTTTCCCATTAATGTAACATTTCCTAAGTATGATAGGTATGAAGGAACATCTGACCCACATGATCATCTTTGGGGGTTTTGTGCATTGAGTCTTGAATTCATGCATGATACAACCTATTTAATGAGACTATTCCCAAGAAGCTTGGGAGGAATGGCCATGGATTGGTTTTCAAAACTACCATCTGGCATCAAAACCTTTGAAGAATTAGCTTCTAAATTCGTGACTCATTACTCCTATAACATCAAACATGAGGTCACAATGATAATGTTATGTAACACGAAGCAACAAGATGGAGAAGCCTTCCTCACATTCTTGCAAAGATGGAGGACTTCATTTGCTAGATATCCAAGAAGTGTACCGAAAAAAGAGAAAATGGATATCTTTATTAACGGTTTAAGTAGCGAATTAAATTATAGACTAAGGATGCAATGTCCTAAAACCTTCCAAGATTTGATTGATAATGGAGTTACAATGGAAGAAGTGTTGATTAAGAGTGAAGAGCTAAAATTGTACAAGGAAAATAAGAACAACTCTAACTCCAACAACAATAATACCAACAATAACAACAATCAAAATAAAGGTTGGTACAATAACAATAGCCGTTATGCTACAAAAATAACAACAAAGGCATTGTTAATGATGGTGTAGTGGAATCCAGCAACTTGAAGGTGATTCCATTTGCCCTTACAAAGACACCCAATCAAGTGAATAATACTATTCAAGCATATAATACACCTTCCAACAATAACAACAATGCCAACAAGAATAATCAAGGAAACAAGGATCGAAACAGCAAGTATGATAAGTATTTGAAGCCCACTCCTTCAAGACACTTTACACCCTTGGGAGAATCACTTGAAACTGCATTAAAGGCTCTCATGGCTAACAATGTTATTACATTACCTACTATTAAGCCTTATGAACCAAACAACAAGCCAGGCTGGTGGGATGCTAAGAATCATTGTGAATATCATAGGATTCGGGGACACACTATAAATGAATGTCTACAATTAAAGAATGTGGTGCAAGACTTGATAGATAATAACATAATCACCGTTGATGGACCCCAAAATAATGAAGATCATACGGCCTTCAAACAACCTTTTTACAAACATGATAAAGGTGAGTCATCAAATGGCAAGAAACAAAGTGCCAATAATCTCAACTTTGTGCCATCATATGATCATATTGTTAATGCTATAATAATTAATGAACAATCTCAAAAGGAAGCAACAAATGTCATTACAAGAGGGTAGAATTCTAGAATGACTTTACAAGGGATAGTCCCTCAAAACACCAATATCCCACAATCCAACATTGTGGTCAAACAACCTCCTACAGCAGCAAGGCCTTATAGTTTGGTGGATCAATTGCAACATACTCCAGCACAAATCTCAATCTTAGAGTTATTGAAGTTGTCACCAAATCATAAAGAGATTTTAGAAAAAGCTTTAGAAGAGACACATGTTTCTACTACCTTAGGGGAAGAAAAGTTTCAAAATATGGTAGGACATCTCGTGGCTCCTCATTGTCTTTCATTTTTCGATCAAGACGACATGTCTATAACTCATCCTCAAAATTTGCCATTACATATAGAGGTTTTGATCAAAAGGCATAGAGTCAAAAGAGCCCTTATTGATGGAGGGGCTGGTCTTAACATCTACACATTAAGTCTTGTAAAATCCTTAGGTTTATCTGAGTCTTGCATTGACCCTACAAAGAAAATCACCATAAAAGCTTACGATGAAGCTGAAAGAGCTTCTAAAGGCATGATTGTATTGCCCCTCCAAGTGGGACCAGTCAAGAAGGAAACCAAGTGTCAAGTGTTGGACATGAAATCAACTTATAACATCTTATTGGGAAGACCATGGATTCATGAGATGCAAGCCGTCCCATCCACATACCACCAATGCATCAAGTTTCCATACATGGGTGAAGAAATCACAGTTGGAGGAGACTCAAATCCATTCCAATATTGTAATGCACTCAAACCCTTGCATGAATTATATATTCCACATAATCATGAAGGAGTTATTCCAAGAATCACCAATGAAGATACACAAAATCCTCTTCAAGCTAGCTCAACTACATCAACTAAGGGCAAGGAAAAAGTGAGCTACGAGGGTCCAAATGTAATGGAAATTCCATATTTAGCACCTAAATTGGAGATAGTGATCTACAAACCTACGAAGGAGGAAAAGGAACAAGCTAAAGAAGATCATTACCAACACATGAGTGAGATGATGAACAAATTTGACAAACAATGCAAGATTAGTTCAAAAGGAGTAGGAGAATATTCAGTTTCTCTATTTGACATGCCCATATCTCCCAAATCACATGGTAAACCATCAAAAGAACATCTTCCACATAAGTATAATTCTTATTTTGTGAGGGAAGATAGCAAAGCAACATGGGATAAGGAAGAAGATGAAGTCCTTCAATGGCTTTATCATGATGAAGATGATACCTTAGACACTCCCATGGAAAGAATTCAGCATGTCAATATACAAACCGAACAATATGGGAAAGGATTTGATATTATACAAAAGATGGGATACAAAGGAAGAGGACCCTTAGGCCAAAGAAATAGAGGGTTATTAGAACCTATTGAACCTATTTGGAGGGCAAGTCATGAAAAATCCAGAGTAGGTTTCCAATACAAAGGAGAAAGTTCAAGTCCAATGCATGATTTTCATCCTCAAATAAATGCATTAGAATCCAAAGGAGAGAGTGATGACTCTCAGGATTATGAATGGGATACTTTATCAAAGGAGTCATGTCAAGATAAAGAAGTCATTGCTATACATACTTATGCAAAAATCCCAAAACAAGATGCTCCAATTAATGAAGAACCTCCTATTCAAAGGCCTAATATAGAACAAGCATCTAATAGTGGAGCATGGATAGAAACATTTTGGACACCTTCAGAGGAGGGAAATTCAAACGTTAGTTTTAACCCACTTGTGGCTTTTCCCACATTGTTTCCCGTAGAGGTTGACGAGGATTCGAGCAAAGGGGACTTTGACCCTGCTTCCATGGATCATCTTGAGGAAGCGCACATCATAGATCTAAACGATACAATGTATGAACCCTCAAACGAAGTCATGTCCATAAATCCTATTGATGATACCTTACCCAATAATTCCTTAATTTTGATGCACCCGGACCTCATTGATTGGGATCAAACCGAACCACATGACTTACTTTACTTCCCAAATGATCAAGCAACAAACCAATACCTCAATGCGGTTGAACCCTCTTTCACTAATGAACTCAATGCAGACATAATGACAATAGCAAGGGTCCAATCTCTTAGTCAAAAAATGAAAAAAATGAAAAAAAATAAAAAAATGAGAAGTTCTATTGGTGAAAACCCAACTGTGGCACCATTAGAACCAAAAACAATGAAAATAAAAGACGTTTCTTTTGGTGAAAACCCAACTGTGGCACCATTAGAAGAGAGATTGGATACTTTCCCTAAACATGAAGAAGAAAGGTCATCTATTCTTATAGAACCAACAGAAAAAGTTAACATTGGTACGGAAGTAGATCCAAAGGTCATACACTTGGCTACATCACTTACATCTCTTGAAAGAGAGGACTTTATCAAATTCTTCCAAGAACAAGTGAATTTTGCATGGTCATATGCCGACATGCTCGGACTAGATCTTGATTTCATAATGTATCATCTGAATGTTAGACCCGGAGTTAAACCTGTGAAGCAAAAACTAAGGAAAATGCACCCACATGTGGCTCTCCTAGTCAAGGCAGAATTGGAAAAATTGTTAAAGGTGGGGTTCATAAGAACAATAGCATATGTTGATTGGATCTCTAACATTGTGCCGGTTACTAAGCATGATAAATCTATTCGTGTGTGTATGGGTTTCAGAGATTTAAATCTTGCATGTCCCAAACATGACTTCCCATTGCCAAGCATAGATACCATAGTGGATCTGACAGCAGGTCACGCAATGTACTCATTAATGGATGGATTTAGTGGCTACAATCAAATAAAGATTGCTCCTGAAGACCAAGAAAAGACAACGTTTACTTGCCCTTGGGGTACTTTTTGTTGGAATGTCATGCCCTTCGGTCTTAAAAATGCTGGAGCTACATATCAAAGGGCCATGACAACTATTTTTTGTTAGGATTAACAAGGCAGAAATAACAATTATGTGCAAATATAACTAATATCAGAAAATAATAAACCACACAGAATAGAACACAAGACACACAGATTTAACATGGTTCACCCAATCCCTGGGCTACGTCCACCAACAGTGAGTCCAATATTATTATTATCCAGTGATTACAACCTGATTACAATCCGTAATCCCTTACAGCCCAATTTTGTCGCAAGTACTAAAATCATACATAATGAAAATCCCTAACCCTAAGCCATATTATACAATATTTTCCTGCTTTAGGGTTAGAATGAGTTATAAGTAGTTGGCCCAAATAACTGAACCACAAGCTAATAATCTCCCACTCGGTGACTGATCAGTATCCACACTATACTAAAAAACCTCCCACTTGGAGACTGATCCTGTAGCAATACCGCTACCCACATGAGGCTCCCACTGGATTGAACCACCTTGGACTCAGTTGTTCCTTTATTTTGTTTAGTCTAGAAGACCAACTGAAGCTGAACATGAGTTCAACTTCTCCCATGTTACTACCTTTGTAAACATATCTACTAGATTATCATCAGTATGAATCTTTTCCAGCCTTAACTGTCCATCATCCAAAAATGATCGAATGAAATGGTACCGCAATTGTATGTGTTTTGTCTTTGAGTGCAAAGCAAAATTTTTTGCAAGATGAATGGCACTTTGGCTATCTGTATGTAGAAAATTATCCTTTTGTGGATGTCTCAATTCTTCCATGAAGAATTGAAGCCATATCATCTCCTTGGCTGCCTCTGTAGCAGCAACATACTCTGCCTCTGTAGTGGATAAAGCAACCACCTTTTGTAGTCGAGAAATCTAACTCACTGTTGTCCCACCAACAGTAAATATATAACCTGTAGTACTCCGCCTGCTATCTATATCTCCTACCAAATCTGAGTCAACATAGCCTTGTACAGTAGTAGTAGAACCCCCAAAGTGTAAACACTTACTGGATGTGCCTCTCAAATATCTGAGAATCCATTTGACTGCATTCCAATGCTCAATACCAGGGTTACTTATATAACGGCTAACGACTCCCACTGCGTGTGCAATATCTGGCCTAGTACATACCATAGCATACATTAAGCTCCCTATAGCTGAAGCATAAGGTACCTTAGACATTTTAGTCTCTTCTTCTGGTGTCTTGGGACACATATCCTTAGTCAATTTCAAATGACCGGGCAAAGGTGTGCTGACAGCTTTGGCATTTTCCATAGAGAAACGTTGCAACACCTTCTCAATATAATCAGCCTGAGATAGAGACAATTTCTTATTTTTCCTATCTCTACAAATTTTCATACCAAGGATTTGTTTTGCTACCCACAAATCCTTCATAGCAAAAGATTTTGCTAACTGTTGTTTCAACCCCTTAATTTGATCCATGTTAGACCCAGCTACAAGCATATCATCAACATATAAACATAAAATAATGTAGCTGTCATCATCCAACCTCCTAAAATAAACACAATGGTCAGAATGACATCGACTATATCCATGCCCATTCATAAAAGTGTCAAATTTAATATACCATTGCCGAGGTGCTTGCTTCAAGCCATATAAACTTTTCTGCAATCTGCACACCAAATTCTCCTTACCCTTAACCTCAAATCCTTGTGGCTGAACCATATATATTTCTTCATCCAAATCACCATAAAGAAAGGTTGTTTTAACATCAAGCTTCTCTAAATGCAAATCTTCAGTAGCCACAATACTTCAAACAGTACGAATAGAAGTCATTTTAACAACTGGAGAAAATATCTCATCAAAATCAATACCATGTTTCTGTGCAAATCCTTTTACGACTAATCTAGCTTTAAATCTTTTCGTACCTCCATCCTCTTCTTTTATCCTGTAAACCCATTTATTCTGTAAAGCCCTTTTACCTGTAGGTAACTTACATAAATCCCATGTCTAATTTTTTAGCAAAGAGTCTATTTCATCTGTCATTGTAGACTCCCACTGAAGCTTTGTATCCACCTGCACAGCTTCATTATAACATTCAGGTTCACCAGCATCTGTTAATAAAATAGAATACAAAGATGGAGAAAATCTTTCTGGAGGTCTACTTAGCCTTGTTGACCGTCTAACACTCACTGGGGTGTGTGGTATTTGTTGTTGCTATTTTTGCGGAGCATAAGGAACTACTGGAACATGAACTTGTGGAGTATCATCCAGTACTACATAGTCATTTTCTTTCTTCTCATGCTGCAGCAACAGATCTTTGTACAATACTTTCTCATTGAATATGACATCCCTGCTTCTTACAATTTTATGATTTTCAAAATCCCAAAGCCTATAACCAAATTCATCAATGCCATACCCAACAAATACACATTTCTTTGACTTAGCTTCCAGCTTGGTTCTATTTTCAGAATCTATAAGTGCAAAAGCTTCACAACCAAAAGTTTTGAGAAAAGAATAACTCACCTTCTTACCACTCCATGCTTCCTCTGGAATACCACAGTCCAAAGGAGTAGAGGGGCCTCTATTGATTAAATAAATAGCAGTGTTCACTGCCTCTGCCCACATATTTTTGGGCAGCCTAGCATGCAACCTCATACTCCTTGCACGCTCCATTATTGTCCTGTTCATGCGTTCAGCCACTCTATTTTCTTGTGGAGTCCTTGGTACAGTTTTCTGCCTACGAATACCATTAGAGGAACAATATTCTTCAAATTCTGTGATGCAATACTCACCACCATTATCAGATCTGAGACATTTTAACTTTTTACCAGTCTCATTCTCAACCAAGCATTTCCATTTCTTAAAAGTTTGAAATACATCAGATTTCTATCTAAGGAAATAAATCCATACTTTTCTTGTTGCATCATCTATAAATGTAACATAATACAGAGAGCCACCAAGGGAAGATACCTGAGCTAGTCCCCATACATCTGTAGGCACAAGCTCTAATCTCTCATTTTTCTTTTCCTTCCCACTCTTCACAAAACTAACTCTCTTTTGTTTTCCATAAATACAACTTTCACAGAAATCTATATTGACACATTTCAGACTAGGTAAAACTTTCTTTGAATGAAGTAATTTCATACCTTTTTCACTCATGTGCCCGAGTCTGTTGTGCCACAGTGTTGTGTCAGAATCTACAGCAACAGTTTGATGTTCTTCCTGCTCAACTACAGCCACTCTTCCTGAACATTCATTATCTTCTGAAACAATTAAAGTAGAAGGAACAGTATGACCTGTACAAAGATATAAGGTGCCTACTTTCACACCTTTTGCTACTACTAAGGAACCTTTTGAAACCTTCCAATTTTTATCATTAAAAGTAACTGTGCAATCCTCATCACGCAGTTGCCCTGCTGAAATTAAATTCTTACTCAGCCTTGGAACATGTCTTACCTCTTGTAGTAGCCAATGATTCCCATTCTGCAACTTAATCTTAATTTTTCCCTTTCCAACAATCTGACAGGGTTCATTATCTCCCAAATAAACTAGCCCAAAATCCCCTTGGACATAATCAACAAAATAACTTCTATGGGGTGTACCATGAAATGAAGCCCCAGAATCTAAAACCCATGAATCATCAATACTTTCTAAGGACAAGAGCAAAGCATCCTCCTCGGATTTGTTACTTACCACATTTGCCTCTTTGTTTCCATCATTTTTGTCTCCTTGATCTTTCTTCTGAGACCAACAATCTTTCTTCTTATGACCTGGTTTTCCACAGTACCAGCAATCATTTGGCCCTTTAGATTCGGACCTCTTTCCCTTTGATTTTCCTCTTGATTTCCCACGATTTCCAGAGTTGTTTCCTCTATCTCTTGTTCTACCTCTGCTTTCTATGTTCAATACACTACTCGATGTGGATGCCCCTGAGCTTTTCCTACGAATTTCCTCACTCAATATAACACCAATAATATCATCATACTTTAGGGTATTAGAACTAGAAACAGAATTACTAACAACCATTACCAAGCCATTCCAGCTTTCTGGAAAAGAACACAAAATCAAGAGAGCCCTATCCTCTTCATCAAAAGTAATTTTAACTGAGGTTAATTGACTTGTAACTGTATTAAACTCATTCAAATGATCAGTAACTGATCCACCTTCTACCATTTTCATATTAAATAAACGCTTCATAAGAAATACCTTGTTTGAAGCTGAAGGCTTTTCATACAACTTCGCTAGGGTTTCCATCAGATCTTTAGCTGTCTTTGCTTCAGTAATATTGAATGCCACCGATTGTGCCAGGCATAGATGAATACTCCCCAGTGCCTTCCTATCCAAAATATCCCAATCATCCTGAGACATTGATTGCTCTTTCTTGGCTACTCCCTCTAATGGCCGCCATAGATCCTTCTGATAGAGATAATCCTCCATTTGTATCTTCCATAACTAGAAGTTCTGCCCATTAAACTTATCAACCTTCAGCCTACCCTCGTCTGCCATTTCTCCCACTTAACCGAGAGACTCTCCCACTAACTCGTGAGACCTGCTTCAGAGAATAGATGAAAGAACGAATGAAATAACCTCGCTCTGATACCACTTGTTAGGATTAACAAGGCAGAAATAACAATTATGTGCAAATATAACTAATATCAGAAAATAATAAACCACACAGAATAGAACACAAGACACACAGATTTAACGTGGTTCACCCAATCCCTGGGCTACATCCACCAACAGCGAGTCCAATATTATTATTATCCAGTGATTACAACCTGATTACAATCTGTAATCCCTTACAGCCCAATTCTGCCACAAGTACTAAAATCATACATAATGAAAATCCCTAACCCTAAGCCATATTATACAATATTTTCCCGCTTTAGGGTTAGAATGAGTTATAAGTAGTCGGCCCAAATAACCAAAAAGTAGTCGGGAGGAAAAGTGTATAGTACTTTCCTAGATAGTACTTTCCTGATTAGTCACCACAAGCTAACAGAGGTCAGTCGTCCAAAAAATATAATTTTAATTTGTTTTTTGTAGTATCCTAAGTGAGTCTCAGCTATAAATTTTCGACTGATTCTGACTAAAGGAATTCAAAATAGTTTACTGTGTTACCTTGCTTATTCTCACAACATGTATCCCTTCTTGTTCAATACATGAATAAGTCCAATCACCACTATAATATCCTATTCTAATATAATGGTAGGAGTCTGCAAGATTTGTCCGTTATTTTAAAGATTGAGAGTAGTTTTGTTCACAGGTGAGTAAATATGTTTTGATTGTTTGACACAGGTGTATTGAAGATGAGGAAACATTTACATGCAGAGATTTACTCCCGTCTCTAATACCAGGAGCATTCGAACATTCATATATTTACCAAACAATTAGAAATAAGATTTAAAACATTCAGAGGTCTGTATTTATTGATCACTAATGACAGTAAAATCTCAAAACTCAAAGCTTCCATTTCAAAACTGCAGACATATAGTACAATAAACTTCACAATGCTAGGTGTCTAAAGAAAATACGAATTACTTGCACCTGTTTTGGATGTCTTCCAACCAATGTATGCAATGCCAACCACCTCCAGTATTGACAATGGTTCTATTACAACAGTATGGGCGCACGTATGAATCCTAGCAAGGGTGGCGAGTCCCAACCTGACCTGCTACCATACACGTCTCCACTCAACACCAGCCTAGTCACCACATGAGGCAAAGTATGTATTTCTGCCCACTAGGAGCATACTATTGTAAATCTCAATGTATGTTTCTTCACCCGCGCGCACGGTATACTGGTCAGCGTGTGATCAAACTTCATGCCTCCTAGCTCGGTATTTTCTTATTTAACACGACCAATAGACAACCGGGTCGCATGAGGTAGGAAAAGTGCCCATTCACGCCTGGTAGTATCTACCTTTCTATTCTCTCGTGAACACTACAACCAGTTTCAACACGTGAGTAGGATGTGAAGGAAAATTGGAACTCGGTCTGCTAACTCCAATCGTTTACCAGATTTCTTTACTGTCATAGTCCAATGGCAGATTCGGTACAAATCCCAATAGCCACTGCTGTTACATTGAATATATCCCTGAGCATAAAGTCTCCTTCTTACTACTGTGACACTGACTTCTTTCTTTGTAAAAGTGTCACAAAATGCAACCAGATTTTTCTTTTCTTGTTTATAATATCTCATGGTCCTTTTCCCCATGTGTGCCTTTTTTTTTATATCTTCGAAGTGAGAGAGAAAGTACACAAAATTAAGTCATGTGGGATAAAAGCTCACTTAAGTCACTTTTATAAGATAAAGTAACTTTAAAATATAATGTGACTTTATTTGCCCATGTAAACCTATGACTGGCTGGCATTCTCTGAAAAAAAGTCATTAGCCTATCCAAATGGGTAAATAGATTACTCAGACATCCAAATGGCCTATTGCTGGGAAGGGGACATTATATTTTTAAAGACCAAACAGGTGGACCATAATACAAGATAATTTCTTTTCAAATTCCAATGTAAACACCATAAATTGTAGGTCGCCTAGCAATTAAAAAAATAAATTTATTTAACTTTGAACTCTTAAAATTGGTGATCATAAATGAGGAGGGTCGACCTAAGCAAGATGAAGATTTCTTAAAGGGGTTAGCCCCAACAAAAACCAATTTATTTATTTCCACCCTAACAAAAGCAATCCTTTAAGTGTAATATTAGTGCCGACAATAACTGGAATAATGTCGCACATTTAAAGTGCTTCCATAAATATCATGAAGTAGACCATCATATAAATCTGAGTTTCTGTATACTGCAAAGTTTATCCTTACAAAGGCAATCTCGTATACTAGCAGGGAATATGACACTACCAGATTTCTTTGGAGAACCATGAATAAGATACTTTCTTTTCTTTTTTTTGCTGCAAATCATGTATTTTGAAAGTTGAAAATTTGTGTTTGAGTTTGCTGCAACAATTGATGATCTATTCTTGGATTATTAATCGTTGATCTACATCAAATAGTATCGGAGTTGGTAGTTTTGTTGGGTTGTGTTGAAATGGATATGTGTGTAAGATGCATTTTTTTTCCTAAACATGCATGAAGAGAAGAATCTTAGATTTGAGTTGTCTATCCTTAGCAGAGATTATGCTGGGTAGAAGCTGTAGAAAGTTCCTCTACTAAGAGATAATGGGTAGACGAAGCTTGAAAGGTACATCTTCCAAGATTTCTATTGGTAGGGGATAACTGTTGAGTGTGATTTTGTTGCAGGTGTGAGAGATATCCATGTAAGTGCAGAGGATTGATACCTTGAAGTGAAAGAGGTTGCTGCAAGGAGAACTTGTAACTACAAAGGGACTTGCGAGTGTTTGAATATGTCTGCAAAAAAGAGGACAAGATTGGTCATGAGAAGACCTGTGAGAATTTTACTTTTGGAAGAATGGAAAGGTGAGAAGTTTACAAAATTTCTTACTGAAGAATTGAAAATGATCGAGGCTAGATTGGATGTGATAGAGATGGAGCAAAGAAAAGAAATTGAAGGGGCTAAAAGAAAACGTGAACAAAGATTACATAAAAAGGGGATGGTGACTAGTTAAAGATATAAAGTTGAAAGGCATCATCAGAGAATGGAATGTTATCCAAAAGATGGAAAGAGCAAGATATCTCTCATGACATGGAGAGATCAGGTATAGAGAGAGACGAGGGGAAAGGTGAAAAGATGTGTTACTACAATCCACCAATAGGAAGATTATGGAAGAAAGAACATGTGAAATAAGTCCACAAAATTGAAGTTGAAGGAAGGCAAGAAAGGAAGAGAGGCATAAAGAAAGAATGGAGAAAGAAAAAGGAGAAAAGGGAGATAGAAAATTTATTATTAGGAAAGGTTAGAGAGGAAACTGCAGATGGAAGAGGATGAATCCCATGTTTTATGTGCTAACTTTTCTTTGAATGCAAATAGAAAAAAGGATGTAGCAGAGCTTTATTCACATGACATTGAAAAAGAGATCCTCAACCAAGGGGATATAGGAGAAAATTATGAAAAGCAAGAGTTTGCAGCTCTAGCATGTCATTTTGAGAGCATGATTGAGGTAAAAATCAAATTTGTAACAGAAAAAGAGGAAGAAAATCAGGATTTAAAAGATGTAGAAGAAAAATTTCATGAAGGAAAGGTTGAGGCAGCAGAAGGCAAACAAGAGGATACCCTAGTAATAGGTCTTTTTTTCTTAAATACATGAGAGTAAATTTAATGTTAAGATATTTGAAAGGGATGAAATTGCATTTATGGATGTGGAAAAGATATTAGGTAACATCATTTTTTTACAAAACATTTGATGATGTTTATTCACATGCAAATGATATGGTTGTAAAGGGATTATATTAGGAGATTAAAACTTAAAAGAGATGTTGCAAAAGTAAAGAAAGCTAATATTTTAGAAGTAAATGTTCAATTTTCAAATTTTTGAGAATTAAAGAATATTATGGAAGAGGAGTGGTTTGATGCAGCAATCACAGGTTGCAATATGAATTGCAGGGAGATTCTATTCACATTGTTGAAGTAGAAGAAGAAGAAGATAATGAAGGAGATGAGAAAGATGTAGAATTAATTGAGTTAAATAAACTTGTTGGAGCTAATTTGTATGCAGGTGTTGAAGATGATACGATGGAGGGGAAAGAATCATATTGGTGGGAGTTAGAATACGTTACAATGAATTTCATAGGAGGAACGATGAAAGAAGGAAGAGACATGAATGTGCAGAATAAGGTGAAGAAGAAAAATCAGAAAAGATAAGGAAGAGTGGTGGACACAAAATAAGCACATGGTTTTCAAATGTTTATGAGCTTCTCTCATGAAAAATTTCTTTTACCCAAGTTGTTTGATGCAGGAGCATCTAGGTGCATGGACAATCCTGGACATCCAAAAACATGATTTGTTTTTTCTCTTTAATTTATTTGTGTTGCCTTGGTTTTTGGTCTTGCAAGCATGATTTCATTCATCATATGCTCTCCTCCAGCTCCAATGAATAAATTTAAAATTTGGGAGTTTATATTGAACATTTGGAGGAAAGTTTAAAGTTTTAATGCTGTAATTTTTATTATTATTTACAAATATCATATGAGAGCTAAAATCCCACACCTAGGTAAGGTTGGGCATTAATCACTTACTGTGGGAGTTTAAAATTTTAATTTGTTTATCAAGAATTAGGGCAGGACATGCTCAGGCGCCAGAAAGGGTAGATAGTGGAGAATCTAGAAAATGGGCAAAATTGCATAGTGGTGCCAAAGAAATGATGAGTGAATAGGAGTGCTATTTAAATAGGGGAGATTCCTACATCCAAGTTGGGGATTTTGATAGAAAAAACATGCTGGTCAGAGAGAGAAATCCTACAATCAAGCTTCGAGAATAAAATTAGAGAGCTTAAAGAGAAAAGAAGATAGCAGATTGAACACCCCACAACACAATGGTAAGTTGTGAGCCTCTCATTTGGGAGGTCTTGGGTTCAAGTCTTCTTGAGCCCCTTGTTGATCTTGGCTTCGGTAAGGTTGGGCATTAATCACTTACAGTGGGAGTTTAAAATTTGAATTTCTAACATCCAAAAACATGATTTGTCTTTTCTCTTTAAATTATTTTTGTGTTGCCTTAGTTTTTCATCTTGCAAGCATGATGTCATTCATCATATGCTCTCCTCCAGCTCCAATGAATGAATTTAAAATTTGGGAGTTCATATTGAAAATTTGGAGAAAAGTTTAAAGTTTTAATGCTGCAATTTTTATTATTATTTACAAATATCGTATGAGAGCCAAAATCCCACATCTAGGTAAGGTTGGGCATTAATCACTTACTGTGGGAGTTTAAAATTTGAATTTGTTTATCTATAATTAGGGCAGGACATGCTCAGGCGCCAGAAAGGGGAGATAGTGGAGAATCTAGAAAATGGGCAAAATTGCATAGTGGTGCCAAAGAAATGATGAGTGAATAGGAGTGCTATCTAAACAGGGGAGATTCCTACATCCAAGTTGGGGATTTTGACAGAAAAAACATGCTGGTCAGAGAGAGAAATCCTGCAATCAAGCTTCGAGAATAAAATCAGAGAGCTTAAAGAGAAAAGAAGATAGCAGATTGATGCAAGAAGGGAGATAGTTTGGTTGAGAGAAACTGGACAAGTTTACACAATGACTTTGGGGTGAAATCTGCATTGCCTTAGCTGGTCTTTAATGTATTTTATTCATGTTAACAGAGGTTTTTGGTGTTAAATTAAAAATTCGTTGAGATACTAGAGCTTGTACTAGAACTTGATTCTTGTAGCTAGTTTTAATGTTCATGTTCAGGAATGTGCAACTTTCAGATTTATCTCAGTAAGGAAAACCATGAATAAGAGTGCTTCTTCTTCATTTTTTTTGTTGAAAATCATGTACTTTGAAAGTTAATAAATTGTGTTTGAGTTCACGGAACAATTGGCAATCTATTCTTGGATTCTTAATAGTTGATCTGCATCAATGTATGTATGATATTATATACATACACATGATGTAACATTCTATTAGGAAAAATAGATACATATAAATTTTATACCATAATAAATACATATATAATATATACCATTATATGATATGTGTATGGTTTAAGATAAAATAATATTAATATACATATATAGTATATACAGTTATTTGATATATGTATGGTATAAGATAAAATAATATTAATATACATACATATGGCATGTACATATTTATTATATATACATACAATGATACAAACATATATATGTATACATGTATACATAGAAACATATGTGTATTCATGTATGCTTGTTAAGGGGCAGAGATGAGATAATTCAGCCAAAAAACGCAGTGAAATTGTTAAGTGAATGAGACCGCAGGAAGGGTGAGTAAAGATTAACTTTGATGGAGCGTCAAAAGGTAATCCAAGACCTTCAAGGATCAGGTTTGTTGCTAGGGATTGTAGTGGTAACATTTTGATTATGGGAGCTAAGAGGGTCTGGGAAGGGATTAATAACGTGGTAGAAACCATGGTTGTGCTTCAGGCTATCAAGTTAGGGATAAAAAATTTACATCTAGAGGCTGATCTTCATTGGTTACTACATCTACAGCATGATCTTCATCTTTTTCTCTACCTTTTTTACTCAACGTAATCACTCATAAGAGGAAGCAAGAGGAAATCCCACTTGAGGATCATGATTACAGGTAAGTTGCTAGGACCAAGGTTCCTAAGAACAAAAAGGCAAAAATGGTTTTGAGGGTCATGGTTGACAACAATGAAATCAAGTATGTGGAAGTAGTTGAACCTCTTATTGACAAACCTACATAGGAGATGCAATCTACAAACTACAAGTTCACTAGAATTGAACTTGGAAAACAAATAGGTCTGGGTTGTCAATAGGATGCACAAGATGCAATCAACCTACTTACTCAAAAGAATGATAAATTATGGAAATAGAAGAATAGGTTGAAGGAGGAGAACACATGACTTCTAGACATCATAGAAAAAATGAAGGCTTCTTCTCTATCAGCTAATCCTATCTCTCCTGAGCTTGCAGGACAAGTAAACAGGAAAGCAAAGGTCATAGATGAATGGGGTAGTCATTTGGAATCACAAGGAATGCAATTGATTCAGGATGTTTTTAAGG
Source organism: Chamaecyparis obtusa (assembly GCA_027943335.1). Taxonomy (NCBI): domain Eukaryota; kingdom Viridiplantae; phylum Streptophyta; class Pinopsida; order Cupressales; family Cupressaceae; genus Chamaecyparis; species Chamaecyparis obtusa. The sequence goes on from BSBK01001957.1 coordinate 83,033, forward strand.
TATTCAAATGGGGAAGAGAGATCTTGGTTAAGTTGAATGAGCTCCTTACTTCTTTCAATCAACAACTTCGATTCCTAGATGCGGATCTTGATGTCTGGAGGAGCATGACAAAGGTGGATTTGGATGTCTTATGTGATTGTGGAATCATTTCTTTTGCAGAAATGTACTATATTTATTTGCATCTAATAGTCAATAAGGAACAAGTTATACAAGGATTGGTGGCAAAAAATAAGGCAGTAGTGGAGCACCTCAACAACCATGAACACATGATCAGTGGTTGCTTTCAACAATTGACATGCCAAATAATTACTGAAGATGGTGAACTCGCCGAAGAAGGAGATGTTTTGACAAGGTTCAAAAAATTTATTCGCCTACAACTTGAGGCAGATAACTTTGACTTCAGTATGATTGACATGTTGACAAGCTATAAAACTTCACTAGATAATTTGCAGAATCATCTAATTGAGTATAGAAATATTACTTCTGAAAGTACGAGCATAATTCAAAAGGTGACTGTAATCATAATATACAGGAGAACCAAATGAAGCAGTCGTCCGTGAATATCTGCAAAAATTCAGAGACTTTGTAGACACTATGTGAAGATGTTCTCTAAGTGTCACAAATACTTCATAGACTATGTGTAAATTTTATGACAGATTGCATGTAGAAGCAAAACACTTTGTAAATACAAGAAAACATGTGTACCTATATAATCTCTTCATACAATTGAGTCGCAAGTGCATTAGGCATTACAATGATGAATAAGTCATAGTTAGTTAGTTAGTTGTTGAATAAGTCAAAGTGGTTGAGGGTATCTCCTTTTCTGTCCACTTTTCTCTCTCCTATTTTCCTATATAAAGGAGGGAGCTCACTGTAAATAATCATATTTTTTTTAGGCAAGAAAGCTATGTTGGAGAAACTTGTGTGGTGAAAACTTTGTGTTCCATTGTGCATATTTTCAGAAGTGAATAAAAGGAGCAAGATTTTCCAAACTTTGTGTTACAAGTCTTGTGATTGAATGATGTTTTCTTATGTAGCATTATTTAATCGTTCTTGAGTTCACTTTATAGTTTAACTTGTGTGAATCATTTGAGTTTCAATTCACCTTTTGAGAGACTTTGGGCTACAAGAGGAGAATTTCTATAATTTAATAGTGACTTCAAATAATAGGAGTTTAAGACTTTGAGCTTCTGCTTTGAATGTTTTATTTCAATTTCAGGATTATTAGTGAGAGACTTTGAGCCTCACTATTGATTTTAGTTATTCAAATAGGATTAATCACAAGAGACTCTTGTTCTTAATCTACCAAATATAAGTATAACTATTTCCTTAGGAGTTGTTCTTACGTCAACTACCGAGTCACCAGTATTATCGTAGCAATAGATCTTTGTAGAGTTAGATAGTTGTTGTTACTTGTGAATCTTTTCTGAAAAAGAGGAACAAATTGGAAGAATCACCCTTTGTTTAATTTTAGTTGAATTCCTACTGAAGTCACCTGCGGTAAGAAGGGAGCCTCCCCTATTGTTGAGAGGAGAGATTTATCTCACTATACCATTGCCTAAAGTTGCAATTTTGTAAGGTGTAGTCTTAGCATCTTACAAAAATTTTAGCCAACAGTTTTCATTGGTGCTTGAGAAATGGATATTAGTTCTTTTATTGAAGGCGGATGCCCAAAGATGGGGATCACTTTGTTTCTAACTGTAGGATGAAGTTAGGGCCTTACATGGTGTGCTTTTTTTATATTTTTTCTTCAAGTTGAAGTTGGAGAATGAAATGTTGGGCACCTAGCTTGTATATCATTGAGGATTTTCTATGTTATATATAGAAGAAGGACAAGGTGATTATTTTTAGATGTCTAGAATGTTGTTTGTGTTTCTATAGAGAAGAAAATATATAATCTCCATGTTAAGGCTATGAAGGTGAAAGTGTATTGTAACTTATTTATTGTAGATTAATATATTGGTTTGATGCTTTGGAGTGATTTTTTTACCTAAAATGGTTTTCCCATATATAATGGTATTTATTTCTTTATATCTAGTTATTCTTTTTTTGTGTTCTTGAAGGTATAATTTATGTGGCATTATGCTAATGTGAATTGTCTTTCCTCAAAGGGTTAATGCAATGGTGCAATGGTAAATTAATTATATATTTTCATAATAAAGGAATAGTAGTATGTTCTTGTGTCAAAATACTAATCATTTAATTAAAAGAAACAAATGATACTTAAGATTCATAATGACTATTAGGGGTCTTTCTAAGATGCTCTTTCCCTTTCGACATGTACAAGTAGAATATGGCATTGTTGATCACCCTGTCTCTCAAGTTTGTGCAATGAAAGAGAAAATATATTAGAAGGAAATTAGTCACTATATTTTTTTTAATATGATGACTTGTGTGAGGATTAAGGCTAGAGAAGATTCTATGTCAAATTTTGAAGTTGAAACTTATGTATCTTTCCTAGGGAAATTATGCTTGGTTGGCTCAACATGTGAGATATGTATGCTACATATGTAAATCAATGTCTCTATGCAGTGCCCTAAAAGACTTCTAATATCCTCTTCATTTTATTGTTCAAGTATAACTACTAAAAATGATGGATTGGCCTATAATTAATCTAGCAACTTTATTCCCTTACAACTCATAGGTTCACAATGTTGTAAAATGACATAGAAGGTCAATATTCTATCTCTAAAGGGGTTCTTCAAGGTTTAAATATGCCAATGTCATAATACATTAAATTTAAATGTAGTTGTAATTTAATTACAAGTGTAAGTTTACTTTCTAACACAAATAGTGAGCTATCATACAATGTATAAACTTCCTAGAAACTTCAATACCTTACTTTCAATATTTTCTTTTCTCTAAAAGGCATATAGCTTTCAAATATATATAATATAAAAATAATATACATATCTATATAAAAAGAGACTGACTAAAAGCCTGATTAGAGAGTAATAGACCTAACCAACCTAAATGCATCAAATAAGAATAGACTAAGTACCATGGTCAAAATAAAAATATACAAAAACAAAGCTTCATAGACTTCCCTTGAGGGTCTTACTAACATATACCCTTTTACATTAATTTTGTGGGCATTATGCCATGATCTTAGGAGTTGATAGGAAGCTAAGCACCTAGAGATAAAGGGAAAGCTAACAAAGTTTGAATTTGAATTGTGTGAAAATGAAAGGAATGAATAAATTTTATAATGTTTTTATTGCACTTGGCATATTTTACAAATCTTGGTTTTAATAATACTTAGTTTTCACCACATTTGGGTCGTTGTTGATGTGACTTGATAATTCCATTAGTATCATTCAATATCTCTACTGCCTCAGTAACGATTGCCACATTATAGATGACATTTATTGCCCAACATTCTTTGAGCACAACACAAATGACACTGTAGCATCCCTTTAATGAATTGTCCTTCCTATAACATTTTCAAAGATTTAGGATACATCTCTAAAGTAGGAAATATTTCTTTTTGCCTTCAAAAAGGATAGTCCATACCTTTTACTTGCAAAATTTATCCTCAAATCTACACACATAATTATTAAAAAAAAATCAAATAGATTCTTGATTTATAATAGAGGCTTTAGATCTAATAGGATGTCATCGCTTGAAAGGAAGTGATCTCCAAGACTAAGGGAGCATCTTTTATTAGCTAGATAATTGGTCACCCTATTAGCTTCCTTATAGTAGTGTAGAATGCGATATGAATGAATACATGGGAAACATTCACAAGCCTCTTGAAGAACACACTTGATTTTCCAATTATTAACATCCATTTTCTTAAGGGATAATGTTCAATGAGTCTCATGTTCAATTACAAACATTTCCAATTTCATTTTGATTGCCTTGACCTAATCCCTACTAATAGGGCCAAGGCTTTTGCCACATTGTTTGATCAATTTGGAAGCTAAGATGATAATATTGCAACTAATTTTCCTTTATGACATGAGACATATAGATTCCCCTTTGTTTCTCAATAAAAATTCAATTTGTTGTAGCCTTCATCTAAAAGTTTCCCCTTTACTTTCTATTTACTTTTGTAGTAATGGTTTTCAAAATATTGACTTTAAAAGGCAACTTGATGTATTTTCATTTTGATAAAATTTGTGAATCACATGGCATAAAGCAAGAGTCAATCTTTTTATTTTTCAAATTATTGGCTAATACCGAATTACAAATAGCCATTCCAATTTTTTCAATAACTTCTTAATTTGAATTTTCTTCCTTCCTAAAAATTCTTTTGTTCCTTTCCGACCACAAGTTCCAAGTTACAGATGCTAAAGCCACTTTCCAAATGACTTCAAAAAAATAATTTCTATGTAGCAGTGTCCATGATTGGAATACACTAGTAAGTTATCTTTACGAGAAGAATATCAATGGAGCTTGTTTATCATCCACATCTGTCAAGAGTAGGAAATTGGGCATGTAAGAAGCAAATGATTTCTATCCTCAATACTTTAACTCTTTCACACCAAGATTGCTTTAATATGACTCTTTCTTCTTATAACATCTCATACTTACAAAGTGGTGAGAAACCATTCCAAGAATCCTCCCAAAAGAAGGCCCTACATCTATCATGAACTACACAAGACAAACATGGAAGAATTATCTCTTTGCATTTCATCCTATCTTGTTCGCAATGTTATTTCAACACGTTTTCAGTAATTTAAAGTTAAATATGCATTCATAATTGGAGTCACATGGTTTGAGTATAGTCTATTTCTCTAAATTTATAATATACAATTTTTAATTTACAAACGGTCAAATTTGATTCTAGACATAGCTACATTAAAATCAATAAAAAATAATTGTGGAAAATTATATATTTAGATTAATGTGAATTTATAAAATTTAATTTGCATCCACTCAACATTCAACAATGTCTATTAGAATTGTTAACACAAGTTTCAGAATGAATTAACATGTTTACAAATCATATATGATAAATAATTTGTTTTTGAAGATTACATATAACAACAAAATATACATTTTAATATTAGATTCACCAAATATGAAAGTTGAGAATCAAAAAATGATATGCATAAATACAAATATTAATTTTTACCTTCAAACCTTCACCTCGGAATAATATGCAAATTTGGCAAGCATAAACAAAGAAAATGGCAAGTGGGTAAAAGCACAATCAGGTGTCACCTTTTAGGCTAACTTATCAGCACAGCTAAATTTTAGTATTTCTAACTAAAAATTAATTTTGGTCAAACATATGGTCTAGCTAGATTCATTCTATCTAAGTTAGATAAGTGCTTTAACTTTTCCAATTGGACATATCTATTAAATGCATGTTTTATACCAATTTGGGTCCAATTACCATAAAAATAAAATTATTTTAGAAAAGTGGCATTTCAATAACTCCTAATATTTTTAGCAATATTTTTTTAAAAATAAAAAAATACCCTTTTGCAGAGATCACAGTCAAGAATATCCTCATATAGATTTTATAGTGTTTTAATTAGACATAGTTTATTGTAATTAAAAAATATTGCAAGTAGGTATTTTAACAGTCAAGGAGATGTTGATTCAGAGAAAGAAAAAAATAGTAAATTATATTAAATAAATTTTAAAAACATATGGTGCACTAGAGGAGAGAGTACTCTTTAAGAATATATATTTCATTTTTTGATTGGGATAGATTTGTTATGAAAAATATGTTGCGAGATGAAAACTATTGATTTCAATGAGTTGGAATTTGGATTGTTATAAAAGAGAAAATATAGGTCACAAACCAATTTTTATTTCTTCATGCACTAGCTATATATGTAATCTATGACATGTTTTGAAATTAGAGGAAAAAATATTTATTTACATATAATTTTTTGTTGGGAACTAGACCCCTAATTTGCAGCAACTGAAAAATCATCTTTAAAAATTAAAAAAACATATCAATTATGATTCAAAAAAAATATTAAAAATATTAATCATAAACTTCATCCATTTTATCATATTTAATTAGTTTACATCATCTTCAAATTCCAAACATAAATGTCATTTTTATACTATTGAAGTTCAACATCTTTGATTTTGTTAGCCTTTTCCTTTGTAAAAGGGTGACAACTTATTGTGCTTTTACCCAAGTATTTATTTCTTGGATAAAATGCAAAATGCCCGAACATTTATCAATATTAGTATAAAGAATTAACAAAACTAGCCTAAAGGAAAAATAGCTAGAGAAAGGTACATAACATATCATATGTAGAGAAGAAGACAAAAATTAATTGGGTTTCCTTGTAGAGTGCAAAACAAACCCATAACAACTAAAGATATCAAACTATATCATACCGATTATTGTATTCACACAATTAAAAAAAAATATTACAACTCACTATTTGCATCATCAAATCACATGTCCTTGAAGTGGAGTTTGATTATTTGCACCAAGAACTTGAGGGAGGATGATAAACATGAGAAAGTAAAAGTTAATGGAAAAGCTCTTGTGTCCCAAGATGTCACATTCTCTCACAAGGTAACCAAGGAAATGATGAAAAAAATTTAAAAACTTTAATAAAGGTAGAAAAGCAGAACGTACTCAAACATGAGGAAAAGTCCAAAATAAACCATCCTCAACCCTCCTTTCCTTACACAAGTGAGAAAGTTTTGCAATATTTATGTTATAAAAGGAACAAAAAGTCAAAATGTGTGGCTTTCCTACATTGCAACATGCTGACAAATTGCATGTCAAACTTCACTCCCTACAAAAGTACAAGCACCTCCAAAATATACAACTCAATGAATACTGCAATTGTAGGATATGCACAAAATGGATTTGTAATAGAAAAATGAAAATTTAAGTGTGGAAGGAGAGAATGATGTGCATGTGGTTGGGAAAATACCATATGAGATGTCATTATCTTATTTGGTATAGATTTTTTGAGGGCATTAGAAATTTTCACGTGAATGTTGTACTTTTTGTTGTCTATAGAGCTATGTTCCCAATCAGTTACTTGTATTATCTCATGATCTATGTCAAAATAATAGTGAGGGGTACAATGCCAACAAGAAGGAAAAAATAGATACAAGAAAATACTAATGGAGATAGTTATAAAGGTTAGATGGGTTTCCAAAGGCTTGGATGAGATAAGGAAGCTTGGGCGAGCTTTATGTAAATTTGGTAAGAAAACAAGAGGTCTACAAAAGTAAAATGAAAGAACGAAAAGAGGGTAAAAAGGTTGCACAAGAATAACTAAAAAGTTATAAGAGATGGTCTATGCTTGAGACACAAGACAAGACTCCATATCTTCAATTATACAAACCCTCCTCTATAATATTCCTTGATTATTTACCTACCAGAAATTGAAAAACGCCTTTCATACATTTCAAACCATATAACATATATGACTAAGGCATACTTAATTTGACATTTCCTTTCATCCTTCAAAATGAAATAAACTCATTTGTTAAAGTTGAAAAAATTACTTCAAATTAATTTTTTTTTAAAAATAATTTAAAATATAAAATTCTTACCAATAAGTATGAAAAAGATAAACTATAGTGATATTATCTTTGACAAACTATCCCCTGAGAAAATAGGAATCCAACCCATTATATCCTCCACCTGACAGCTATCTCTGAACACTTCCTTTGAGTTGCCCAATTTGAATCTCCACGTGACATGGCTATCTATGAAATGCCAGCTGCTTTGATTTTCCCAATTCAAATTTAACAATATAAACAGGTAGATACCTTTGATTTCCTCAATTCAAATTCAAAAATATAAACGGGTAGATACCTTTGATACCGATGGAATACACTTATTTCATTGAGGAGGCATGGCGTCCTCTGGTTTTGCCGTAATTCATAGAAAGGCGTGGGAATCGGTCATCTTATCCATTCACCACTGGTAACAATACCAATTTATCAAATCCTAGTTCCTGAGCAGTCATGGAGGCAAATGATTCAGTGAGGCAGCAACAAGAGGAATATGCAGCATTCAAAGAGAAGGTGAAGCGTACAGAGTATCTGGACAATCTTTCACCACTGGTAACAATATCAATTCTGAGGAATGCACTTGGACAATTTGGGGGTGGTATTAAATGTCCAAATCTTGCCAAATTATTTGGAGGCAGGGAATGTTGCCATAAATGCTTTGGTTGAAATGCAAACACAGTCACAGAAATTACAACAAATGTGTTGATGATTGCTGGGATTCCTAGACCAGTGAGAGCAATGATGGCAAAAATAGAAATGTTTCCTGACCGCCCAGCAGGCGTCCTCTGCTCATGATGGGCTTCTTGCTGGCAAGAAAGCCTATGCAATTGACTTCAATTGTGAGTCCCAATTTGGAAATCCAGTAGCCATTTTGGTCAAGAATTCTCACCATTGGGAAGAATTCTCACCATTGGGACTCTGCCTCTAATAAACGGTGGGAGAATTTTCTTCTCAAACCAGGTGGGCAACCTTCATGTTTTAAGTTTTTCAGATAGATCTATGAGAAAGCTTTCTTGTTTCACCTGCGTATTTTTAATCAGTTAAATCTTGAAATTATTTTTAGCTGGCTAGAATTATTAGCCGATAGGCTATATTAAGTGAGGTTTCACGTAAAACCAGTCTGACGCTAAGAAACTGGAAATCTGCACAATAAAGTGGTTTGCTATTTTTTTTTGGGTAGTTTGACATTACCCGTGCGTTCACACTGTCCTTGTGGGGATTTCATCCTAAACCTGTCCGACGCTTAAAACAATTAACTGTTTTTGGAGGTGGTTTGCAGGACAGACTGGGTTGTTGGATTGCCGATTGTACTCTTTTGCAATAAGGGCGAGATGTCTTTTATCGTATCACTAGATTTACAAATCGGATCTCAAATCAAATCCGATTTACCAATCTGGATAATATCTAAGCAATTCGATGGGAGCATTCATTTGCATTCACCGCCTACGTTGTCCATAAATAGATTTCAATATTCTGAGCTGTACTCAAGAATTCAGGCAGAACGTTTTGCATATCAAGATTCAAGACAACATCTAATTCATTTTGAAAGTTGTTGGGCTTTCTTTTGACTGATCTTCTGCGATTCAATTCGACCCCCATCCTTGTCCCCAATCGCCCTGGCAATGATGGTGTTCAAACAATAGACCCACTGAACCAAATGGGATTCCTGACTACACTTGAAGCTCTTCGGATTCAAATACACCACGGTCATGTTAGTATGTAGTAAGGATCAATACGGTGCATCCAAATCTCGAAGCCCTATTTCAAGTATCCAAGGTCGGTACAGCCAAGGGAAAGCCCCTGCAATGGTTAAACATAAAAACAATAGCTGTTGCAAAAACCTTGATCGGAGAACAACAAACAAGCAATATGTGTAAATAGATAAATACCCTCCTCGATCCTTCCTCAGAAGCTTCTAATGTTGAACATCAATTCTTTTGACTCAACCATGAATCTTCTATCCACTATCCTGGAATATCCTGGAAGCAGCAGAACAAGCAATTTATTTGTTTAGCGCAGGAAAGACTTCTGGTAGCCCACCTTCCCTATGACCAAACCAAATGACACTGCTCTATATACTGAATTTTCATTTTGAATCTCATTCTTGTTCAATCTGTTCAGAGTTTTAGGTTCATTTTTCATACGACTATTGGTATGTTAGGATGTAGGATTTATATTCATGCATTAAAACATTTTGTTGTTTAAGTATGGCCTGTTAGGATCTGAATGAAGGGGGGTGATTGATCACTGCTTTTAAGCTTACATAAACAGTTTAATTTGAGAAAATATATTGGTATTTTGATGGTAACTGTTACAGATTTAGAGGGACTGATGTTGTTAATGGTAGGGAAGGTTTCAGTGCAAGAAACACACTTCTGTATAAATAATCTAACACATGAAATCATAGTATATATACATATGGGATTCATAAGAGCTCACATATCAAACTTTGCTATATCTTTAGTTCTCAATAACCCAAAAGGTGTACCAACTCGCAACTGATAAAAATGAAAAACATGAAAAAAAATGTAAAATGTTAAAATAAATCACCGACGACAAGAAACAACAATTTGCTTGATACAAAATCTGTTGTAGGACAAGCAATGAGAAACATATGCCTCAAATTGCATTTCTTGCAACTAGATTGGTGACAGCACTCAGTGTTGTTGTTTTAGAGTAAGCTCCTGAGCCTCATTTCACTTTCTTTGTGAATTTTTTTCATCCTTTGTATTTTTGATGTTATAAATTGTGCAAAGCAAAAAATGGTGTAAGAGTTTTTTGTTGAATGTAGAACATGCAGTGAATAGCAGGATGCAGGGTAAACCTTCCCCTGCTTTTGCATAAGTTTTGATTTGACTTCTTGGTTTGTAATGCCTCAATGGATAATGTTTACCAAATGAGTTAAATATACCGTATTGTATTGACAACATCTGGAACCAAACCCTTTTCCATCATCTCTTCTAGTAGAGAGAAAGCAATCTGCACTTTATTTTTGTTGCAGAAAGACTCAATAAGGATTTGACAGGTTGTTTTCAGCAGAGAGTATACTTCATTTATTTTTCCACCCTTGCCAAAGACATCTATTAAAGTCGTATAAATATAAGAATGCAACTGTCTTGTTTCATGCTAGCTACTAATTAGAGAGCTTCATTTACTCAACCCACCTTGTAATCAACCCACCTTGTAATGGACGCGGCTAAGCTCTTGATAAAATGTACCATTGACCAAATTTGAAAAATCCGAAAATACAACAGATTTTTGTGAAATTTTCAGCATCTATTCTTCATGATCTGCATGTTTTGAATCGAAAACAACAACAAAAAAATTCCAAAAAAAATCACTGCATTTTCACAGATCTAAAAAAAAAAAAAATTGTCTTTAGTACATTTTTATCAGGGGCTTAGCCGCCGCCCCTTGCAATGGCTATCAATAATGGTACTATAGTACTACATGCAATAATTTTTGGAGAGGATTGAGCATACCTCATTTTAGCAACAAACCTTAGAGCTTCATTCATTCAACCCAACTTGCACAAACTGTCAATCAGAGTAGTATAAGTAACAACATCTAGATACTATATTATAAATTAAATTAATATATCATTGGTGCATATATAAAATTATACTTTCTAATATAATAACTTATATATGGTTGTCTATCAGCGAAATTCTTGCACCTTCTTTGGGTGCAAGTGCTAGTTAATAAATTGGTTCTTGGTATTTGCAGACTCCCTATTCGTACTCTCTTTGTTCTTGTCAACTTGAGGAATCAAGAACTAGGAAACCTAAGAGGAAATGGGATGGAAAAGAGGGGCAAAATTAATGACTGTGTTGCTTATAATGAACTAAGCAAAAATAAATTGGCTCCAGAGATCCAATTATTTGGGTCAAGAAGTAACGGTTAGATTCTTTGCCTCCACGTTAGACTCCTTTAATTTCCCAATTCATATTTAAAAATTAGTAACAGTTAGATTCATTTCATATTTTATGGGTATGCACAACATGCTTTAGTGAGGAGGCATGGCGTCCCCTGATTTATGAGTATTTTTAGAGGCATACAAACCTCAGAATATGAGCGACTAGGGTGGAGGCAATTTTGGTTCAAAGAAAAATAATACATATTTGTAGAGAATGCAGAGGAAGGTTCAATCGTTCTTGTCTACTTAATGGTATGAGTTCTTGTCACATCTGTAGTTTGTTAAAGTTGTTGTAGCAGCATTTTTGTGATGTATTATAGTCCGATTTGAATGTAAAAAAGGTTCTGCAATTTTATTTGTAACCTGATTTGATCCTAGACACAATGTTTAGAAAAATCATACCGGTTAATCTCTTTCTATAAATGGTAATTAGAAACCCTTTATTTGTTGGAATTGATTTAACTTTAATGGTTGTTCAAAATCATATGATTATCATATGCATCACTAAAACAAAGGTATTTAAATAGGATAGGAAACTGTCAGTTATAAAATTGAAAATTTTAGATTGCATGATATAATTCATAGCAATAGGAGAGTCATTTACTACACAATCAAGCCCTTTAGCTGTTATTCCATTCGCAAAATCTTATCAGCAAGTTTTGAGACTTAGAACCTCCAGTTCTTTCCTCATAAAAGAGAGACATTAATTTGTATCATTTTAGTTGTAATTGTAAATCTAAATAAAAAGAAACCATAGATTTTCAACCTAGTTGTTGAAGATCTATACTTAGGATCAGGTTTGATTCACATAGATAGTGGTTAGCAAGGTCTGACCCTTTTGCATTTACAATTTATTATAACATCGGGGTTTTGTTCTGGGTCCCCTATCCTATTGAACAACAGAAAATACTAACAAAACCACTCTTACATAACATCTAAACGAGCCTAAGAATAGTTATGTTAGATATGAAGACCTACTAAAACTAAACTATCACATTCCCAAGATACAATAAAAGATGCCTTAGTGAAAACATAGAGCTTACAACATAAACAAAACCATACCACTATCCACATGTTGCACCTTGTGGTAGTTCTTGCACCCCAGCGTGCTTCAATTCTAGATCATATAGATGAGAAACCAATGCTCTATTATGAACAGCGGCGGCTAAATTATTTTTTTTCCAAATTTGCTTTTTTGCAGTGATTTTTTTTCGAAAATTTTTGGATGTTTTCGATTCAAAACATGCAGATCATGAAGAACAAATGCTGAAAATTTCACAAAAATCTGTTGTGTTTTCGGACTTTTTAAATTTGATCAATGGTTCATTCTATCTGGAGCATAGCCGCATCCATTATGAACACCGTAGCCATAAACATGAACTGATCATACCAGTAGAGCATTGTGACTCTTCTGTCAATTCCAAACTATGATTCAACACTCATGTGTACACAGGCAAAATGCTATTTGAATATGTAGGGGTGGGGGTGGGTCAAGGATACTATTTGAGATTTAATAATATAATTAGTAATAAATAAGGCCAATTATTAGACCCTAATCATCTGCAACTAAAATTCTTATTCTTAAATTATAGAATGTTCCACCATTTAAGAAAAATATTTCACATTATACAAAACCACCTATTTATCTAAAAGCAAGTGCAAGTTCATGGCACTATGTGTTGCCTTGATTTTCATATCTTTATGGAGTTCTATACGATTAATATAATTCTTTCTCGACAAGATTCAATCACTGATTATCATGTCATCGAGGGAATGTGAATGTCAACCTTATAGAATATTTGTACGTGAATTGTCTTTAAGCCATGTAGAGATAAATTATGTTGTTGCCAAAGGCTTGTCTTGAACTTCAAATGGATTCTGATAGAATAGTGTTTATTGTTGATAATTGGTTATCTTAGATAAAATGTGGTGTAAATGGTGAATATTTAATGATGTTCAATTAGATCATAACATAAGTGTTTGTCATGTTTAGGGACTGATGAGTTGCATCTTGTGCCCAGTTCAAATGAAAATGATTGTTAACAAGTTATAAATTCATGAAAATACATATAATCATCTAATCCCTTTCAAAAGGAAATGTCCTTAACTATTGGAGATGACATTTTGTAGAAACTTACTGGTACAACTGACTATACAAATAGGAATTTATGCTCTACAATTGTAAGAAGCTAAACATGTGTAAAAACAATCATCTTCAAAATCAATTTGGATTGTTCAGACAATAAAATTGTCATAGTCAATATAGTATGCACTATATCCCACTTATGGTAGGCAGTGAATTGGCATATTTGGAATGTTGTCTAAACATGTTAAGGTTAAGAGGATCTCATTCTTTGCAGGAAAAGGGAAGGGTGTGAGCAAGGAACCCCATAAAATATGATTTTCGAGCATTTTTAGAGGCATAGAAACCTCATAATGTGAGTGATGGTGGACGCAATTTTAGGGCATCTTGAAGACAAGAAATAATACGTGTTTGCAGAGAAAAATGCAGAAGAAGGTTCAATCATTTATTATAGTGTTATAACTCTATTGTCCTCTTGATTGGGATTTTTGTTGTTCTAATTTTGATTTTGTTTATTACCCTTTTGGTAACTGTGCTGCTTTGTTATAGTTTGTATAACCTATTTATCCTATTTATCTTATTCAAAAATAAATTAAATTGGTTATTTTTTGTTTTTTCTATTGTGCTCTCTATTTATTGTAGTGATACAACTCTGTTGTCCTCTTGGTTAGGCTTTTTTGTTGCTCCAATTTTGGTTTTGTTGGTTACCCTTTTGGTTATTGTGTCACCTTGTTGTATTTTTAATAACCTATTTAGATTAATAAAAAACAAATTAAATCCATGTAAATTCTCTCAATTTAACAAGATTTTGCCACCTTCTACCTGATCAATCATGATTTACTCTACAAATAAATCCACATATACCTTATACTAATATTTGCAATCCATCAAGTATTCCCTTGAGGTGTAAATAAACGCTCCTACAATGGTGATCTTTTTGCAAACTACACAAAAAATTTCTCATTTTAGCATTTGACAAGATATTTCCTTGATCAGGTCTTCATATGGATTTCAGTTCAAGATTTCTTAAGACTTCTTTGATTGCATTTATTCTTAGCATTCAACAAAAAAATATTTAGTATTTACAATCATTGGAAATTTTGAATCTGTCATAATTAGATATAATTAGATCCTGAGTATTTTGCTAATAAATGTTTTCCAACATTGACCATCTACCAAGGATTTATTAGTTGATATTAAGTTTTCAGCATGCATGCTAGCACATTCTCAACTCACTCAAGAAATGTCTTTTTGTTTGCAGATTCAAAAATTTCACTCATTTTGATAGCCGATTCTCACAATGGTAGGGTGTAAAAGTAGCATGGGAGAGCTTAAAGAATAGGAAGAGCAACAAACAAGCTACAAAACCAGGTTTTCTCTTGTCTGATATTATTACAAAAAGAAATAAATAAAATTGTGGAGGGTTTTCATTTTTCATCGGAATGCTTGGATTTTCTTATTTGCAAAGGGTTTCCCATTATTGATCATTTTGTCTTGATTTAGATAAAGACATTTTAGATGGTATCATTTTTATTGTCATTTTTGTAAAATATTACATTGCACCAAATATATTTGTGTAAATGGTTATGCTAAAATTTGCATATAGTTTTGATTTATTTTCTATTTCTTGTGATTTATTTTCTACGATCACAACTAATAGGTTTTATAGCTCTAATAAAGACTCCTCATTTTTCTGCTAACTTCATGTAGAAGCACCATTTTGGACTTGAATTGTAGAGTAGTTGAATGTACTAAGTATTAAATAATCTGGAATGAGAGGGTATGTTTGAAAATAATCTAAAAATCAACATAGAAATTATTTTGTTTTGTAAGCTATAACGACAAATACCATTCCTAGCATCATAACATTCACTAAGCCTATGTGTGCAGCAATAGTAAAGTAGTAGTTATGGCTTCAATCTAGGATAATCTCCTCTTGTACCCTCATTGTGTGAATAACATATGAAATTCCTTATAGCTTCCTAAAGCCTCATGGGAGCGAGGAAGTTCAGTTTAACTAACATATTGAGATCTAATTAGGCTATGTTTTTTTAATCAACATTTATAATTATATACAATTGGATATATAGACTACGGTGGTCTAAACCACTTGAAAGCACTAGCAACTGCCATATATTGTGTACATTATATTTATGATAACTGAAGCCAAGGACCTAGTAACAAGACTGTGTACATATTGTGTTTAAGCTCAAATTCATAGCAAAGCAGTGGCCCATGTTTATTATGCATTTGTAGAAATTTATCATGGGTTGCTAGTGAAAAAAAACCCATTAAGGACCCATAACGATCTCAAAGGATGTCACAACTATTTGGGCTTATCACAAAGGTTTGAATCAATTGGTAACAATTTTTTACATTGCTACTCACCTAAAAAAAAACCGCACATTTTTTTAACAATTCAAAAGTGACCTATTGATTTGTAGTAAAAACATATTTAAAGTTTAAACTTCAAACCTGTATGATACAGTGATAGTCATATTTATCGATCACAACCTACTATTAAGAAAGAGGCATTATGACTGAAAAAGGTATGTTTATGCGAATATATACTAAGATATGTGACTAAAATGTGTAAGAGTTTGTATAATGATATCATCCATAACAAGTATCTTCACTAAGATCATAATGATTGTCAATACCCTCGAAAGAATGCAAGAACTGGCAATGCGTCATTGAATATATTTTGACTTCCAAAGGAAGTTCAATCATTGATTAAAAATCTATGGTTTGGCATTCTAGCTGATAAAATGTGTGAACAACATATATTTCAGAGGTTTTCTTGTGTATGTGATGGGTACAACAGACCTTCATTTATGTAGAAAAGTGCTTGTAACATGCATTTGCAAGTAAAGGACCAATATGAGTTACCAATGATTCCTTGAGTGTAAATAAAAGGGTTGCTTCACAAACTAGACTTTTGGTTTGTGATTGGATACTTGCAAGAAATTACAATCATTAGATGTAGATCCATATTCATCAACCTTCAATCAAAAATAGGGAGGAAAATTGAGCAAAGAATGGAGTTTGTACCTAGGCATCTCCTTTTACCACTAACATCCAACATGCCCCCTCCGCCAACTTAGCACAAGGCTGATTGGAGTGAGGATTCACTCCTTGTAGGGGATGAATGTGATGCAAGTCATATTTATTTTGGTGTTTTAAGTCTTGGATGGGGTTGATGAAGTCATTTGTGAGTCAGGGGGATCAAATTCCTTGAGTTAAGATAGATGGTTAAATCTAGAAATTCAAATTTTTGGTTTCCTGCCAAAACCTTAATTTGAATTTACTAGTGAATTTTTGTTCTCCAACCTTGGATTTGGTTAATTTTGGGAAAATAAGGCCATTTAATTTGAATTTACATGAGGGTTTGAATGCAAACATTGGTGTTTTTGGTTTAGTTAATAATAGTATTGTTGTGATTGGTTATTGGAATGTTGTAGAAGGCCTTACTAGCCTATTATTTGAAAGGTTGAATAAAGTTATTGGTCTGCACTTGTACTAGGCCTAAAAGGGCATGTTTGGGCCTAGGCAATGAAGGATCACCAACATGTAACAAGTGTTATTGAGTTTTTTTGTGCAATGAGTGTGTGTAAACCACCAAAATATTTTGGAAGTGAGTTAGAACAACCCAAAGTTGTGTGTATTGCATTGGGCTTGAAGCACATGTATTCACTAGTTAGCTAGGCTGAACCTACCTATGGTAATTATTGAACCATTGTGGGAAAATGTGTCAATTTGAAATTAGATATAGTCATTTGCATCAGAATACATAACAAAGCATTCCACTTCTACATTTTAACTCTAATTTGTATCAACTGTTTTCCATTCAAATTAAATAAAGAAAGAAGATTTGTTACAATTTATAACTATCTTTTCAAAATAACGTTGTCTCAAAACTTTCTCTAATCACTATGTTTATGATATAATAGCATTAGATTCACTATTCACTATTTTTCCTTTGACATTCATTAACAATCACTAATTTGATCATTCCTCAGCACTGTGCATCTCCTTCATATCTCTTATTTATACCTAAGTGCATACATGTGTCCTCTATTGATCTCCCTCATTCACATTACAAATCATTGTCTTGAAACATTTCTTCACTGCATACTTGTGACTATCTTTCAAATTGTAAGTGACTGATTTTTACCTTCAATTCCTCTATTTTGGTATCCTCATTTGATCTCTCTGATTTGATCTTTAAATTACTATCTTTTATATGTAAAAATGTCTATTCTTTGTGCTTGCTCTACTACATTTCATCATGACCTTTGACACCCATTCATGAAAGTGCATTCATCTATGATAATGTCCATTGTTGCATTCAATAATAGTGAGGGCTTTGATCTCCATTCTTTGTATTCCTCACGCTATCCTATTCCCATTGTCCTAGTTTCAGTCATGCTTTTCTCATACGTTGTCATTAAACGGATGGACCCTCTGTATTGACATATTGACTATTATATAGTATCACTAGCACTGTCTTTTATAAATGCTTTGCTCAAGATCCATATCAATGTTATTAATCATTCTTGCTCTAATACATTTTTGATATCATTGTTCCCAAATTGAGTGTCTCTTCACTGTGTTTCAATACCATTTTGTATATCATTGCTATAATTGTCCTCTTAATGTCAATATCAGTCACCTTTTCAAGATGATATCACTCTAATTCTTGTGACAACCTTTGTTCACTCCTTTTATAATATTCACGCACATTTGTGACAAGACCAAAACAAACGAATATATTTTAAATGGTAAAAGCTCGATGATCAGTATTGAATCTGAGATATTTTGCAATAGATGTTCTTCTTTTCCTTACTCTTCATTGTATTGATAGTGAATAACATTGTTTCTTCATTGTTCTACGAATGATTATTGGTTTTTCATCCATGGAAGATCACTAATTTTTACATTGTTTAACATCATTTCTTTTCAATGTGGACTGTAGCATGCATTCTTGATCTCTTAATAGCATTGTTGTCCCCTTCCCTCTTCACATAAGTGTCTTGATCTCTGTATATTTGAGCATTTTCCATCTACATTCTAACCTCTATCCAACTACGTTGGAACTTATTTCTTCCTTGATCTTTATAATGACCATGTATTACCATTTCTTGGAATGTTTTGATGCTTGTTACCATTGATTTTTTGCATTCAGTGTATCATTGTCTTTTCACTGCTATAACAGTGTAACACTTTTATCTCAAGGACATTATATTTGAACCCTTATCTTTCTTTGTCCAATGGTGAATCTACACTCTCCAATTGTCTTTCACATCCCTCTAGATCATTGCAATGCATGAATAGATCTTGTTCATTTTTATCATGAGTATATATCATCATTTTATGCCTTGACAATAGTGATTGATATTCTCACTATTTCTATTATTTTGCATCATATCACTATCATAATACGTCATTGCACCATTATTTTCAGTGAATCTATAATGTCCCCTGCTATGTTTAAACTTAGTCACTACTAGATTTAATTAAAAAAATTATTATTATCTTATATCTAGGTTAATTTAACAAATAACATTTGTAATAAAAGATAAGGAATAAGTAATGAACTAAGAAATGGACTATTTCCAATCTGTATTATAGGACATATCTTATTATTACTTTAGTTCTCAAGATGGGAGAAGATATTGGAGGCAATCTCCAAAGCTCTTAGAGACCATTGATAAGCTCCCTCAAAGTTTACAGATCAGCCTTTAACCTGTCTTGGACTTAAGCCCTCAAAACTAAAGAGAATGTTGATCCCTACCCTATCTTGGGAGTTATCCTTTTGGATTTATACTTCCCCTCTTTGGTTGTCTTAGCCATTCCCTTCTCATGTATGAAGCAGTAATAGAATCTAGGTCTTACAATATGTTTAGGATTTTAATAATCCAAATTTTATATAAATTTATGGTGAGAGAGATTGTTGTTGAATTCTTAATATAACAAAGTATTCTATTACTTCCTATTTATTATCCCTGAATAGAGTATTCTATCACTTACAGTCTTTACTGTCACTATTCAGAGGACATGGATTATTGATTGGAATTCCACTTATCTTCTGTAGGGTTTGATGGTTTTTTATGCTAAGAATATTCAGATATAATATTTTGTGATCAATATTACTTCATTGCTACTTGCCAGCAATATAATTTATTTATTTTTATGAACATCCATTATCTTCTAAATCGATCATTCAAATGAGAGTATTTGATTCCCACCTTATATTATGTATGGCAAAATGAATAGTTTAAGAGACATGTCTCTTCCAATATGGGGGAGAGTCACATTTCTTCATCATGTATACCCTTTGCAATGATCACAACCTTTAACAATTATCACAACCTTTAACAATTATCACCATTCAAAAGAGTCACAACCCTTCACCATTTCTGTCATTTGTGATTGTCACAAACTTTCATAATTTTTTCTTTTGCAGGAGTTACTTATTTTTTTGTTTTTGTTTTTTTGTTTTTCTATTAATTCTTAGAGGTCTAGTCCTGCCTCAACTCATAACTTCATGAAGCTCAACTTTGCAATATATAAGACCAATGTAAAGCACGTTAGGAACTGGGATGAGTCACAATTATACCTCTGAGTTAAACATATAAGAGTTACACATATTGAATATATCCTTCAAATATAGGGTGACTTAAAAATATAATATTCATGTACTCATTTACTATAGGCAAGAAATCATAAATAGGACCATTATTCATAAGTAAAAAGAATCATAAATAAGAACCACTATAATGTTTATTATAACAACTAATACTTCACACCAATTTATAATTACATTCAAATTTTGTATTCTCTAAGACAGATCATTGTAAGATGGATCACATTGCTTCGACAATTTGAGGTATTGGTGACTTATGATTAAGTAATTATCGATTAGATGATTGAGAAGTGACAATATAATAAATGCTAGTTTGACATGTTGATGGATGGTGATTGAATTAATTTTGATTTGATAGAGTGATGCTTGATTGCTAAATTGTATGTATTATTGACAGCAAGTTGAAGTGATGATTGATGTGAATTTGATTATTGTTTGCTTGATCTTTGTAATTGAATGATTGCTTGATTTCTTGCAAGACATTGGATGAAGTATAATGAATGATAAGTCCTCCTTAAATAGTTGGAATGCAATCTCCTTTATAATTTGTTGGAGAAAGGGTCACCGCCAGTCATAAGAAATGAGTCAACACAACCTACATGTATAGTAGAGTTGGCTTGGGCCATGGGTTTGCTTCCCATTAGTATCAGGTTTGACTTTGCACAGGGTTTGTGATCTATTGTGTGCATCTTTAGAGGGTCAATCTTGCCTTAGCTCACCCTTCTTGGATGATAACTTGGCAATGTGTAAGAACAAGGTAAGGTAGTTGGGAAATGGGATGAGTTGAGGTGATACCTCTGAGTTAACGAAAAAATAAATTGAGAAACTATTTTTCATTGTTGTCTTTGTGATTAATATATTGTACCCCACATTGATTTCACTTGAATGTCATGATAAATTGAAACCTTTTGCCATTTATATCTTCCAATGTGGGGATAGTCACACATCTTCATCATGTTTTCATTTTACAATCATTATAACCTTTAACAATTGCCACCCTTTGAAAGAGTCACAACCCTTCACCATTTTTGTCATTTGAAAATGTCACAACCTTTCATAACTTTTCATTTTGAAACGGTCACTTCATTATTTTTCTTCTTATTCCATTTTCTCTTTCATTAATTCTTAGAGAGATACTTTTTCCTAAACTAACCCCTTCCCAAATCCCAACTTGGCAATATGTAAGACCAAGGTAAGGTAGGCTGGGCACTGAGCTAAGTCAAAAGAATATTTTCGAGTTAACAAAAAAATGAATTGAGTCACCACTTTTTATTGTTGTCTTTGTGAATAATATACTATACCCCACATTGATTTCACTTAAATGTCTTCCTAAAATGAAATCTTCACCAGTTTGTATATTTTAAGGTGGGTGAAAGGCACATCTCTTCATCAAATCTACCCTTTGCAATTGTAACAATATTATATAATTAACACTTTTTGCAAGAGTCGCAACTCTTCACCATTTTTGTCATTTGTGAGTCTCGCTACATATCATAACTTTGCATTTAGGAATAGTCTCTTCCATTTATTTTTTTTATTCATTTTTCTCTTACATTAATACTTAGAGAGATAGTCTTGCCTCAACTCAGCACTTCCTGAACCCCAACTAGGCAATATGTAAGACCAAGGTAAGGTAGGTTGGGCACCGAGTGGAGTAAGGAGGATATCTTTGAGTTAACAAAAAAATGAATTGAGTCACCACTTTTTATTGTTGCCTCTGTGAATAATATACCATAACCCACATTGATTTCACTTAAATGTCCAAAAATAAAATCTTCTCCCATTTGTATCATCTAATGGGGGGAGAGTCACATCTCTTAATCATATCTATCATTTTCAATCGTCGTAACTTTTTACAATTGTCATTCTTTGAAAGAGTCACAACTCTTCACCATTTATGTCCTTTGCAAGTATGTCACAACATATCATAACATTTCCTTTTGTAAAATTTACTTCTATCTTTTTTCTTTTAAATTAATCCTTAGAGGACTAGTCTTTCCCTAGCTGACCCCTTACTGAACCCCAACATTAAAATATATAAGACCGAGGTAAGTTAAATTGGGCACTAGGATAAGTCACGAGGATACCTCTGAGTTAACAAAAAAAAATCGAGTCACTACTTTTCATTGTTTCCTTTGTATCTTCCAATCTGGGGGAGAGTCACATTTCTTCATCATGTCCTCCCTTTGCAATGATCACAACCTTTAACAATTGTCACCATTTAAAAGAGTCACAACCCTTCACCATTTTTGTCATTCGTGATTGTCACAACCTTTCATAATATTTCCTTTTGCAAGGGTTACTTATTTTTTTTTTATTCTTTTGTTTTTTCTATTAATTCTTAGAGGGCTAGTCTTGCCTCAAGACACAACTTCATGAAACTCAACTTTGCAATATATAAGACCAAGGTAAAGTAGGTTAGCCACCAGGATGAGTCACATTTATACCTCTGATTTAAATAGATGAGAGTTATACAATATTGAATGTATACTTCAAATATAGGGTGACTTAAAAATATGATATTCATACACATTATTTATAAGAAAGAAATCATAAATAAGATCATTATTCATAAGTAAAAAGAATCATAAATAAGAACCACTATAATGTTTATTATAACAACTAATACTTCACACCAATTTATAATTATATTCAAATTTTCTATACTCTAAGATAGAGAACGTTGTAATACAAATCGGATTGCTTCGAAGATTTGAGGTATTGGTGACTTATGATTAAATAATTATCGATTAGATGGTTGAGAAGTGACAATATAATAAATGATAGTTTGACATGTTGATGGATGGTGATTGAATTAATGTTGATTTGATAAAGTGATGCTTGATTGCTAAATTGTATGTATTCTTCACCTCAAGTTGAAGTGATGATTGATGTGAATCTGATTATTGTTTACTTGATCTTTATAATTGAATGATTGCTTGATTTCTTGTGAGATGATGGATGAAGTATAATGACTGATAAGTCATCCTTCAATACTTGGAATTCAATCTCATTTATAATTTATTGGATAAAGGGTCACTGCCATTCATAATAAATGAGTCAACACAACTTACACATATAGAAGAGCTGGCTTGGGCCATGGGTTTGCTTCCCATTGGTATTAGGTTTGACTTCGAGGCTCGGGCTTACCCAATGCACATGGTTTGTGATCTATTGTGTGCATCCTTATAGGATCAATCTTTCCTTAGCTCACCCTTCCTGAATGACAACTTGGTAATGTGTAAAAACAAGGTAAGGTAGTTGGGCAGTGGGCTGAGTCGAGGAGATACCTTTGAGTTAACAAAAAAATAAATTGAGAAACCATTTTTCATTTTTGTCTTTGTGAATAATATATTGTACCCCACATTAATTTCACTTGAATTTCAGGATAAATTGAAACCTTCTCTGATTTATATCTTCCAATGTGGGGGAGAGTCACACCTCTTCATCATGTTTACCTTTTGCAATCATTATAACCTTTAACAATTGCCACCCTTTGAAAAAGTCACAACCCTTCACCATTTTTGTCTTTTTCAAATGTCACAACCTTTCATAGCTTTTCATTTTGAAAGATTCACTTCATTCTTTTTATTCTTATTTCATTTTCTCTTCCATTAATTCTTAGAGAGCTACTCTTGGCTAAACTCACCCCTTCCCGAACCCCAATTTGGCAATATGTAAGACCAAGGTAAGGTAGGTTGGACACTAAGCTAAGTCAAGAGAATACTTGTGAGTTAACAAAAAATGAATCAAGTCACCACTTTTTATTATTTTCTTTGTGAACAATATACTATACCCCACATTGATTTCACTTAAATATCTTCCTAAAATGAAATCTTCACCACTTTATATATTTTAAGGTGGGTAAGACTCACATCTCTTGATCAAATCTAATTTTTTCAATTGTCACAACATTTTATAATTACCACTTTTTGACAGAGTCACAACTTCACCATTTTTATCATTTGCGAGTGTCGCAATGTATCATAACTTTTCCTTTAGGAAAAGTCACTTCCATATTTTTTTCTTATTCCTTTTTCTCTTACATTAATACTTAGAGGGAGATTCTTGCCTCAATTAAGCTCTTCCTAAACCCCAACTATGCAATATGTAAGACCAAGGTAAGGTAGGTTGGGTACTGTGCTGAGTCAGGAGGATACCTTTGAGTTAACAAAAAAATAAATTCAATCACCACTTTTTCATGTTGCCTCTGTGAATAATATATTATACCCCACATTGATTTCACTTAAATGTCCTAAAATAAAATCTTATCCCATTTGTATCATCTAATGGGGGGGGAGAGTCACATCTCTTCATCATATCTATCATTTTCAATCGTTGCAACCTTTTACAGTTGTCATTCTTTGAAAGAGTCACAACTCTTCACCATTTTTTCCTTTGCGAGTTTGTCACAACGTATCATAACTTTTCCTTTTGTAAAATTCACTTTCATATTTTTTTTATATTCCTTTTTTTCTTACATTAATCCTTAGAAGGCTAGTATTTCATTAGCTCACCCCTTCTTGAACCCCAACATGACAATATGTAAGATCAAAGTAAGGTAAATTGGCCACTGGGATGAGTCATCCCTTTGCAATGATCACAACCTTTAACAATTGTCACCATTCAAAAGAGTCACAACCCTTCACCATTTCTGTCATTTGTGATTGTCACAACCTTTCATAATTTTTCCTTTTAGAGGAGATATTTAATTTTTTATTATTCTTTTTTTTTCCATTAATTCTTACAGGGATGGTCTTGCCTCAACTCACAACTTCATGAAGGTCAACTTTTGCAGTATATAAGATCAAGGTAAAGTAGGTTAGGCACTCGGATGAGTCGTAATCATACCTCTGAGTTAAACATATAAAAGTTACACATTATTGAATATATCCTTGAAATATAGGGTGACATAAAAATATTATATTCATACACATTATTTATAGGAAAGAAATCATAAATAAGACCATTATTCATAGGTAAAAATAATCATAAATAAGAACCATTATAATGTTTATTAGAAAAACTAATACTTCACATGAATTTATAATTATATTCAAAATTTGTATACTCTAAGACAGATTGTTGTAAGACAGATCAGATTGCTTCGACAATTTAAGGTATTAGCAAGTTGTGATTAAGTAATTATCGATTAGATTTTTGAGAAGTGATAATATAATAAATGCTAGTTTGACATGTTGATGGATGATGATTGAATTAATGTTAATTTCATAGAGTGATGCTTGATTGCTAAATTGTATGTATTCTTGACCGCAAGTTGAAGTGATGATTGATGTGAATTTGATTATTGTTTGCTTGATCTTTTTAATTGAATGATTTCTTGATTTCTTGTGAGACAGTAGATAAAGTATAAAGGGTCACCATCATTCATAAAAAATGAGTCAAAACAACCTACACGTATAGCAGAGCCGACTTGGGCCATGGTTTTTCTTCCCATTGGTATCAGGTTTGACTTCGAGTCTCAGGCATACCCAATGCACATAGTTTGCGATCTATTGTGTGCATCCTTAGAGGGTCATTCTTACCTTATCTCACCCTTCTTGAATGAAAAATTGGCAATGTGTAAGAACAAGGTAAGGTAGTTGGGTAGTGAGTTGATTCAAGGCGTTACCTCTGAGTTAACAAAAAATAAATTGAGACACCATTTTTCATTGTTGTCTTTGTGAATAATATATTGTACCCCAAATTGATTTCACTTGAATTTCATGTTAAATTAGAACCTTCTCTCATTTATATCTTTCAATGTGGGGGAGAGTCACATTTTCATCATGTTTTCCTTTTTCAATTATTATAACCTTTAACAATTTCCACCCTTTGAAAGAGTCACAACCCTTAACCATTTTTGTCATTTGCAAATGTCACAACCTTTCATAAATTTTCCTTTTGAAAGAGTCACTTCATTCTTTTTCTTCTTATTCCATTTTATCTTCCATTAATTCTTAGAGAGTTACTCTTTCCTAAACTCGCCACTTCCTGAACCCCAACTTGGCAATATGTAAGACCAAGGTAAGGTAGCTTGGGCAATATTGAGCTAAGTCAAGAGAATACCTCTGAGTTAAAAAAAAAAAAGAATTGATTCACCACTTTTTATTATTGTCTTTGTGAATAATATACTATAACCCACATTCATTTCACTTAAATGTCTTCCTAAAATGAAATCTTCACCAATTTGTATATTTTAAGGTGGGTGGGAGTGAGATTTGTTGTAAAAATGGTCAGTGCTCTCCTTGGGATTTGTGACATGACTTAACCACCTCTTGTGTCTTCTATAAGTCTAGTGGTTGTATCGGGCATTAACATGTTGATCTTTTGGTGCGACGACAGCTACTACTTGTAACAAGTGGGTGTAGAGCTTGGTCACAAGTTTGAATCACCTCGCATAACGCTATGGGGGAGATTGTTGGAAAAAATGGTCAGCGCTACCTTTGGGATTCATGACATGGCTTAACCACCTCTTGTGTCTTCTATAAGTCTAGTGGTTGTATCAAGCATTAATAGGTCTATCTTTTTCTGCAACAACAACTACTAATTGTAACATCTCTTCATCAAATCTATCCTTTACTATCATCACAACATTTTATAATCACCACTTTTCGAAAAAAACAACACTTCACCATTTTTGTCATTTGCGAGTGTCACAACATATCATAACTTTTTTTTTAGGAAAATTCACTTCCATATTTTTTTCTTATTCCTTTTTCTCTTACATTAATACTTAGATGGATAGTCTTGCCTAAACTCAACTCTTCTTGAACCCTAACTTGGCAATAGGTAAGACCAAGGTAAGGTAAATTGGGCACTATGCTAAGTCACGGGGATATCTCTAAGTTAAAAAAATAAAATTGAGTCAGTACTTTTCATTGTTGTCTTTTTAAATAATATATTATACCTCATATAAATTTCACTTGAATGTCTTCTTAAATGAAAACCTCCTCCCTTTTATATCTTTCAATGTGGGGGAGAATCACATTTCTTCATCATGCTTTCCCTTTGCAATCATCACAAACTTTCACAATTATCACCCTTCAAAAGAGTCACAACCCTTCACCATTTCTGTCATTTGTGAGTGTCACAACCTTTCATAATTGTTCCTTCTACAAGAGTTATTTATTTATTATTTTTATATTTTTATATTAATTCTTATAGGTCTAGTCTTGCCTCAATGCGCAACTTCATGAACCCCTACTTATAAATATATAAGACCAAGATAAGTTATGTTAGGTGTCAGATTGCTTTGACGATTTGAGGTATTGTTGAGTTATGATTAAGTAATTATTGATTAGATGATTGAGAAGTGACAATATAGTAAATGCTAGTTTGACATGTTGATGGGTGGTTATTGAATTAATTTTGATTTGATAGAGTGATGCTTGATTGCAAAATAGTATGTATTCTTGACCACAAGTTGAAGTGATGATTGATGTGAATTTGATTATTGTTTTCTTGATCTTTGTAATTGAATGATTGCTTTGGTTTTTGTGAGATAGTGGATGAAGTATATTGATTGATAATTCCTCTTTCAATACTTGGAATGAAATATTCTTTATAATTTATTGGAGAAAGGGTCACCGACATTCATAAGAAATGAGTCAACACAACCTACACGTATAGAAGAGTTGGCTTGGGCCATGGTTTTGTTTCCCATTGGTATCGGGTTTGACTTCGAGGCTTGGGCTTACCCAATGCACATGGTTTGCGATCTATTGTATGCATCCTTAGAGGTTTAGTCTTTCCTTAGCTCACCTTTCCTAAATGACAACTTCGTAATGCATAAGAACAAGGTAACGTGGTTGGGAAGTGGGCTGAGTCGAGGTGATACCTTTAAGTTAACAAAAAATAAATTGAGAAACCATTTTTCATTGTTGTCTTTGTGAATAATATATTTTACCCCACATTGATTTCTCTTGAATGTCATGCTAAATTGAAACTTTCTCTCATTTATATCTTCCATTGTGGGGGAGAGTCACACCTCTTCATCATGTTTGTCTTTTGCAATCATTATAACCTTTAATAATTGCCACCCTTTGAAAGAGTCGCAACCCTTCACCATTTTTGTCATTTGCAAATGTAAAAACCTTTCATAACTTTTCATTTTGAAAAAGTCACTTCATCTTTTTTCTTCTTATTTCATTTTATCTTCCATTAATTCTTAGCAAGCTACTCTTACCTAAACTCACCCCTTTTTGAACCCCAACTTGGAAATATGTAAGACCAAGGTAAGGTAGGTTGGGCACTAAGCTAAGTCACAATAATACCTATGAGTTAACAAAAGCATGAGTTGAGTCACCATTTTTTATTATTATCTTTGTGAATAATATATTATACCTCACATTGATTTCACTTAAATATCTTCTTAAAATGAAATCTTCACCACTTTGTATATTTTAAGGTGGGTGAGAGTCACATGTCTTCATCAAATATACCCTTTGCAACCGTCACAACATTTTATAATTACCACTTTTTGAAAGAGTCATAATTCTTCATCATTTTTGTCATTTGAAAGTGTCGCAACTTATCATAACTTTACCTTTAGAAAAAGTCACTTCAATATTTTTTTCTTATTCATTTTTCTCTTACATTAATACTTATACAAATAGTCTTTCCAGCTCTTCCTGAACCCCAACTAGGCAATATGTAATACCAAGGTAAGGTAGGTTGGGCACTGGGATGAGTCAGGAGGATACCTTTGAGTTAACAAAAAAATGAATTGAGTCACCACTTTTTACTGTTACCTCTGTAAATAATATACTATATCCCACATTGATTTCACTTAAATGTCCTCATAAAATAAAATATTCTCCCATTTGTATCATCTAATGGGGGGAGAGTCGCATCTCCTCATCATATCTATCATTTTCAATCATCGCAACCTTTTACAATTTTTATTCTTTGAAAGAGTCACAACTCTTCACCATTTTTGTTCTTTGTGAGTACATCACAACGTATCATAACTTTCCTTTTGTAAAATTCACTTCCATATTTTTTCATATTCATTTTTTGTTTACATTATTCTTTATAGGGTTAGTCTTTCCTTAGCTCACCCCTTCTTGAAACGACAACATGACAATATGTAAGACCAAGGTAAGGTAAATTGGGCAATGGGATGAGTCACGGGGATACATCTAAGTTAACAAACAGAAAGAAATTGAGTCGCTACTTTTCAATGTTGCCTTTGTATTTTTTAATATGGGGGAGAATCATATTTCTTCATAATATTTTCTCATTGCAATGATCACAACCTTTAACAATTTTCACCATTCAAAAGAGTCACAACCCTTCACCATTTATTGTCATTTGTGATTGTCACAACCTTTCATAAATTTTTATTTTGCAAGAGTTACCTATTTTTAATTATTCTTTTTTTTCTTTTTCTATTAATTCTTAGAGAGCTAGTCTTGCCCAAACTCACAACTTCATGAAGCTCAATTTTGCAATATATAATACCAAGATAAAGCAAGTTAGGCATTGGGATGAGTCATAATTTTACCTCTGAGTTAAACATATAAAAGTTACACATTATTAAATATATCCTTCAAATATAAGGTGACATAAAAATATTATATTCATAAACATTATTTATAGGCAAGAAATCATAAATAGGACCATTATGCATAAATAAAAAGAATCATAAATTAGAAAAACTAATGTTTATTATAATAACTAATACTTCACACCCATTTATAATTATAATTAAATTTTGTATGATCTAAGACACATCAGATTGCTTTGATAATTTGAGGTATTGGTGAGTTATGATTAGGTAATTATCGACTAGATGATTGAGAAGTGACAATATAGTAAATGGTAGTTTGACATGTTGATGGGTGGTGATTGAATTAATGTTGATTTGATAGAGTGATGTTTTATTGCTAAATTGTATGTTTTCTTAACTGCAAGTTGAAGTGATGATTGATGTAAATTTGATTATTGTTTAATTGATCATTGTAATTGAAAGATTTCTTGATTTCTTGTGAGACGGTGGATGAAGTATAATGACTGATAATTCCTCTTTCGATACATGGAATGCAATGCTCTTTATAATTTATTGGAGAAAGGGTCACCGTCATTCATAAGAAATGAGTCAACACAACCTACATGTATAGCAGAGCTGGCTTCGGCCATGGTTTTGCTTCGCATTGGTATCAGGTTTGACTTCGAGGCTCGGGCTTACCCAATGCACATGGTTTTCAATCTATTGTATGCATCCTTAGAGGGTCATTCTTTCCTTAGCTCACCTTTCTTGAATGACAACTTGGCAATGTGTAAAAATAAGGTAAGCTAGTTGGGCAGTGGGCTGAGTCGAGACGATACCTTTGAGTTAACAAAAAATAAATTCAAAAAACATTTTTTATTATTGTATTTTTGAATAATATATTCTACCCCACATTGATTTCACTTGAATTTCATGCTAAATTGAAACCCTATCCCATTTATTTCTTCAAATGTGGGCGAGAGTCACACCTTTTCATCATGTTTATCTTTTGCAATCAGTATGACCTTTAACAATTGAAACCCTTTGAAAGAGTCACAACCCTTCACCATTTTTATCATTTGCAAATGTCACAACCTTTCATAACTTTTCATTTTGAAAGAGTCACTTCATCCTTTTTCTTCTTATGTCATTGTCTCTTCCATTAATTCTTAGAGAGCTACTCTTACCTAAACTCACCCCTTTCTGAACCCTAACTTGGCAATATGTAAGACCAAGGTAAGGTAGGCTGGACACTAAGCTAAGTCAAGAGAATACCTCTGAGTTAACAAAACATGAATTGAGTCACCACTTTTTATTATTGTATTTGTAAATAATATACTATAACCCACATTGGTTTCACTTAAATGTCTTCCTAAAATGAAATCTTCACCACTTTGTATATTTTAAGGTGGGTGAGAGTCACATCTCTTCATCAAATCTACCATTTGCAACCATCACAAAATTTTATAATTACCACTTTTTGAAAGAGTCACAACTCTTCACCATTTTTGTCATTTGCAAGTGTTGCAACGTATCATAACTTTACCTTTATGAAAATTCACTCCCATATTTTTTTCTTATTCCTTTTCTCTTACATTAATAATTAGAGAGATAGTCTTGCCTCAAACTCAACTCTTCTTGAACCCCAACTAGGCAATATAAAAGACCAAGGTAAGGTAGGTTAGGCACAGGGATGAGTCAGGAGGATATCTTTGAGTTAACGGAAAAATGAATTGAGTCACCACTTTTTATTATTGTCTTTGTGAATAATATACTATATCCCACAGTGATTTCACTTAAATGTCCTCGTAAAATAAAATCTTCTCCCCTTTGTATCATCTAATGGGGGGAGAGTCATATCACTTCATCATATCTATCATTTGCAATCATCGCAACATTTTGCAATTTCTATTCTTTGAAAGAGTCACAACTCTTCACAATTTTTTTCCTTTGTGAGTACATCACAACATATCATAACTTTCCTTTTGTGAAATTCACTTTCATATTTTTTCATATTCCTTTTTCTTTTACATTAATTCTTAGAGGGCTAGTCTTTCCCTAGCTCACCCCTTCCTGAACCCCAACATGACAATATGTAAGACAAAGGTAAGGTAAATTGGGCACTTGGATGAGTCACAGGGATACCTTTCAGTTAACAAAAAAAAAAGAAATTGAGTCACTACTTTTCATTGTTTCCTTTGTATCTTCTAATATGGGGGAGAGTCACATTTCTTCATAATGTCTTCCCGTTGAAATGATCACAACCTTTAACAATTTTCACCATTCAAAAGAGTCAAAACCCTTCACCATTTATGTCATTTGTGATTGTCACAACCTTTCATAAATTTTTCTTTTGCAAGAGTTACTTATTTTTTACTTTTCTTTTTTATTTTTCTATTAATTCTTAGAGGGCTAGTCTTTCCTCGACTCACAACTTCATGAATCTCAACTTTGCAATATATAATACCAAGGTAAAGCAAGTTAGGCATTGGGATGAGTCACAATTATATCTCTAAGTTAAACATATAAAAGTTACACATTATTGAATGTCTCTTTCATATATAGGGTGACTTAAAAATATCATATTCATACACATTATTTATAGGCAAGAAATCATTAATAGGACCATTATTCATAAATAAAAAGAATCATAAATAAGAACCACTATAATTTTTATTATAATAACTAATACTTCACACTAATTTATAATTATAATCAAATTGTGTATGATCTAAGATAGATCAGATTACTTCGACAATTTGAGGTATTGGTGAGTTAGGATTAAGTAATTATCGATTAGATGATTGAGAAGTGATAATATAGTAAATGCTAGTTTGACATGTTGATGGGTGGTGATTGAATTAATGTTGATTTGATAGAGTGATGCTTGATTACTAAATTGTATGTGTTCTTGACTGCAAGTTGAAGTGATGATTGATTTGAATTTGATTATTGTTTGCTTGATCTTTGTAATCAAAAGATTGCTTGATTTCTTGTGAGACGGTGGATGAAGTATAATGACTAATAAGTCCTTCAATACATAGAATGAAATCTTCTTTATAATTTATTGGAGAAAGGGTCACCGCCATTCATAAAAAATGAGTCAACACAACCTACACGTATAGTAGAGCTGGTTTGGGCCATGGTTTTGCTTCCCATTGTTATTAGTTTTTAATTTGAGGCTCGGGCTTACCCAATTCACATGGTTTGTGATCTATTGTATGCATCCTTAGAGGTTCAATCTTGCCTTAGCTCACCTTTCCTGAATGACAACTTGGAAATGTGTAAGAACAAGGTAATCTAGTTGGGCAGTGGGCTGATTCGAGGTGATACCTCTAAGTTAACAAAAAATAAATTGAGAAAACATTTTTCATTGTTATCTTTGTGAATAATATATTGTATCCCACATTAATTTCACTTGAATGTCATGCTAAATTGAAACCTAATCCCATTTATATCTTCAAATATGGGGGAGAGTCACACCTCTTGATCATGTTTATCTTTTGCAATCATTATGACCTTTAAGAATTGCCACCTTTTGAAAAAGTCACAACCCTTCACCATTTTTGTCATTTGCAAATGCCACACCCTTTCATAGCTTTTCATTTTGAAATAGTCACTTCATCATTTTTCTTCTTATTTCATTTTCTCTTCCATTAATTCTTAGAGAGATACTCTTAGCTAAACTCACCCCTTTTTGAACCCCAACTTGGCAATATGTAAGACCAAGGTAAGGTAGGCTGGGCACTGATCTAAGTCAAGAGAATATCTACGAGTTAACAAAAACATAAATTGAGTCACCACTTTTAATTATTATATTTGTGAATAATATACTATAACCCACATTGATTTCACTTAAATGTCTTCTTAAAATAAAATCTTCACCACTTTTTATATTTTAAGGTGAGTGAGAGTCACATCTCTTCATCAAATCTACCCTTTGCAACTGTCACAACATTTTATAATTACCACTTTTTGAAAGAGTCACAACTCATCACCATTTTTGTCATTTGCAAGTGTCACAACATATCATAACTTTACAACATATGTCACAACATATCTCTTAATTATGACAAAATTAGACATAAGGAAGGAGTCAGTAATAGGAACATTAATGATATTATTTAATTCAAATCAGTTTGGGGTGATTTCAAATGTCATTCAAAATTTTTCTAAGTACATCTCCAAGATGCAAAATTATTTTCCCTTAATGAAAGCTCAAAATTTGATGTGTGTCATCATCATTATTAGTAACTGTTGGCACTTCGCGCATGTGAATAGGTCTATGAAGCAGTTAAATAGTCTTTTTATTCTTAAGAACCATCATATTGATAGCACTCCCTTGTCTAAGCATAAGAAGAAGATGAAAAAAGAGCAGGGCGATTGTTTGGCCATGGGTGGTGATCTCAGGAGAGAAGAGTCGGCGGAGTGCAAGTGGAAGCAGGATAAGGAAGTCTGGAGTATTCTGAAGAAAGGCCATGTTCATCAGTTTCTTTGGAGACTCCATGGTTTTGATAAATTTGACGTCTCCAAGGCCTTTGTAGATGGTTGGGACAAGGGCATGGTGAATCTGGTTGGCAAGTCCTTTAGCCTCAGCCTTGAGCTCCTCTCTGAAATCACTGGTCTCCCTTTGGATGGATTGAAGTACTTGAAAGAGATCAAGGTTGGAACCAGAGCTTACCAGTCGTTTCCTGTCACTAACGAGGAGAGGGCTCTTTTGGTTAAAGGTAAGAAAGACTATGTGGATATGGATAATATAGATAAAATTTGGGGTTCTATCATTAAGGTTATCATGGAATATTTCACTCTAGAGGGGAGATTTTCTAGGGTTTATAACTACCATTTTGCCCTAGCTAATCATTTTAGGCATGATAAAAGGATTTATTTTCCCTATTTTCTCTTGTGTTCACTTAACGAGAGCATTACTGAATATAGAGTGAAGAACTTTCCTATTCTTCATGTTGGGCTTATCCTCCTTATTGTTGATTATGTGAGAGACCACATTCCTGAACCTATTCCTACCCAGGTCAAAAAAAGGAAAAACATGGGTTCTATGTCCAGGAAAAAGAAATCCAAGAAAGCTCTCCCCCTCTCTGAGCCTACCTCTTCTAAGCCCAAGGATGGTCTGAAGGTTTTCAAGGACTCTTGTGATGTCAATGCCTCTGTCATAGATAATATTGACTTGGAGCCCCCTGCTAGTCCTATTCTGTTAGAGCCTGAAGGTGTGAAGCCTACTCCCTTGGAGATGCCTAATATTGAGGCTAAGGTTGAAGAGAATACCCAGGTGGGTCATAATGTATTGTCTAATTCCACTACCCAGACCCCTGAGGAGAATGATTTGGAGAAACATGATGCCACTACTGCCAAGGGTAGTCTCGGGGAAGACTAGGATAATCAAAATAGTGGGGATAAGCCTAACCCTGTTATGGAGACTGGAAATTCTGAAGGTAAAGACATTTCTGTGAATAAGGTTGAGGTTGACGACAAAAAAGACAAAGAGGCTGAAAATAATGTGGTTGATAGTAATGCTGACAACTCAGGGAACAATAGTTTCAGGGTTATGGAAGAGGATAATTTGGATTCCCACGATTCCCCCAGCTCTGGGAAGGAGAACAAGAAGGATGACGGTGAGAGAACCCTTGACTGCAATAGGTCCCAACCTCTTCAGGATGACCTCAAAAAGATGGATTCATAGGTCAAAAGATCAATCATAATGACCCCCCTTGAAATTGCTAAAAACAAGTCCATCTACAGTTATAATCTGGATAAATGGGTGCAAAATGATTTGGCTAAGCTGAAGAATAGATGTATCAAACTTGAAAATAAGAATTTTATGCTTGAGGAAATGGTTGATAATATCAGGAAGGATAATGCTCTCAATGCTAATGTCAGTGTTTTTTATTACGGTTCTGAACTGGATGATAAAATTAAAAAATTTGTTGAGATAGCCATGATCCCTATTCATGAGAAGACGAGCAGGAATGAGGATATGTTAAAATATCTACTTGGTCTGGCTAATACAGGTATGAAGTCTACTCTAGAGAACTTGAACATGCTCAGCAAAATGCTGGAAGGAAACAAAGAGGCCTCCCTGAGTGACAAAATTGATCTGACTGGTCCTAGTCAACAAATGGGACCTGGTACAAGAACTAGGTCTAATACCAAAAAGAAACTCAACGTTGATGATCAGGATATTCAGAGGTTGAAAGATAATGTCAAAATTATGCAAGCCCAGTCAGAGGACTTTGAGGGCTTCTTGAAGACTTTGTCTTGATCTTGGTGCTGGTGGTCTTTTTTTCTCTGTTTCTCTTCCAGCGTCTTTTGTTGTTTTATTGTGTAGGTGTTTATTGAATATTTAGGATTTGTCCCTTTGTAGTCTGCTCCCTTCTTAGGGGCAGCTAATTGTTCTTTGGGTCTTCCATGCTTTTCTCACTTCTTTGTTGTTAAAGGGTTTCAGGGCCCCTTCAAAACCTATTTTTACCGTAATCAAAAATCAAAAATATATCATAACTTTACCTTTATGAAAATTCACTTCCATATTTTTTTCTTATTCCCTTTTCTCTTACATTAATAATTAGAGGTATAGTCTTGCCTCAACTTAGCTCTTCCTGAACCCCAACTAGGCAATATATAAGACCAAGGTAAGGTAGGTTGGGCACTAGGATGAGTCAGGAGGATACCTTTGAGTTAACAAAAAAATGAATTGAGTCACCACTTTTTATTGTTGCCTCTATGAATAATTTACTATATCCCACATTGATTTCACTTAAATGTCCTCGTAAAATAAAATCTTCTCCCCTTTGTATCATCTAATGGAGGGAGAGTCACATCTCTTCATCATATCTATCATTTGCAATCATCGTAACCTTTTACAATTTCTATTCTTTGAAAGAGTCACAACTCTTCACAATTTTTTTCCTTTGCGAGTACGTCACAACATATCATAACTTTCCTTTTGTGAAATTCACTTTCATATTCCTTTTTCTTTTACATTAATCCTTAGAGGGCTAGTCTTTCCCTAGCTCACCCCTTCCTGAACCCCATCATGACAATATGTAAGACAAAGGTAAGATAAATTGGGCACTTGGATGAGTTACAAGGATACCTTTGAGTTAACAAAAAAAAAGAAATTGAGTCACTACTTTTCATTGTTTCCTTCGTATATTCCAATATGGGGGAGAGTCACATTTCTTCATAATGTCTGCCTGTTGCAATAATCACAACCTTTAACAATTTTCACCATTCAAAAGAGTCACAACCCTTCACCATTTATGTCATTTGTGATTGTCACAACCTTTCATAAATTTTTCTTTTGCAGGAGTTATTTATTTTTTATTTTTTATTTTTCTTTTTCTATTAATTCTTAGATGGCTAGTCTTTCCCCAATTCACAACTTCATGAATCTCAACTTTGCAATATATAATACCAAGGTAAAGCAGGTTAGACATTGGGATGAGTCACAATTATATCTCTAAGTTAAACATATAAAATTTACACATTATTGAATGTATCTTTAAAAGATAGGGTGAGTTAAAAATATCATATTCATACACATTATTTATAGGCAAGAAAATCATAAACAGGACCACTATTCATAAATAAAAAGAATCATAAATAAGAACCACAATAATTTTTATTATAATAACTAATATTTCACACTAATTTATAATTATAATCAAATTTTGTATGATCTAAGATAGATCGGATTGCTTCGATGATTTGAGGTATTGGTGAGTTATGATTAAGTAATTGTCGATTAGATGATTGAGAAGTGACAATATAGTAAATGCTAGTTTGACATGTTGATGGGTGGTGATTGAATTAATGTTGATTTGATAGAGTGATGCTTTATTACTAAATTGTATGTGTTCTTGACTGCAAATTGAAGTGATAATTGATTTAAATTTTATTATTATTTTCTTAATCTTTGTAATCAAAAGATTGCTTGATTTCTTGTGAGACAATGGATGAAGTATAATGACTAATAAGTCCTTCAATACATGGAATGAAATCTTCTTTATAATTTATTGGAGAAATGGTCACCACCATTCATAAGAAATGAGTCAACACAACCTACACGTATAGCAGAGCTGGCTTGGGCCATGGTTTTGCTTCCCATTGTTATTAGGTTTGACTTTGAGGCTCAGGCTTACCCAATGCATATGGTTTGTGATCTATTGTATGCATCCTTAGAGGTTCAATCTTACCTTAGCTCACCTTTCTTGAATGACAACTTGCCAATGTGTAAGAACAAGGTAAGCTAGTTGGGCAGCGGGTTGATTTGATGTGATACCTCTAAGTTAACAAAAAATAAATTGAGAAAATATTTTTCATTGTTGTCTCTATGAATAATATATTTTACCCCACATTGATTTCACTTGAATGTCATGCTAAATTGAAACCTTATCCCATTTATATCTTCAAATATGGGGGAGAGTCACACCTCTTCATCATGTTTATTTTTTGCAATCATTATGACCTTTAACAATTGCCACCCTTTGAAAGAGTCACAACCCTTCACCATTTTTGTCATTTGCAAATGTCACAACCTTTCATATCTTTTCATTTTGAAATATTCACTTAATCCTTTTTCTTCTTATTTCATTTTCTCTTCCATTAATTCTTAGAGAGCTACTCTTAGCTAAACTCACCCCTTTCTGAACCCCAACTTGGCAATATGTAAGACCAAGGTAAGGTAGGCTGGGCACTTATCAAAGTCAAGAGAATACCTCTGAGTTAACAAAAACATGAATTGAGTCACCACTTTTAATTATTATATTTGTGAATAATATACTATAACCCACATTGATTTCACTTAAATGTCTTCCTAAAATAAAATCTTCACCACTTTTTATATTTTAAGGTGGGTGAGAGTCACATCTCTTCATCAAATCTACCCTTTGCAACTGTCACAGCATTTTATAATTACCACTTTTTGAAAGAGTCACAACTCATCACCATTTTTGTTATTTGCAAGTGTCGCAACATATCATAACTTTACCTTAATGAAAATTCACTTCCATATTTTTTTCTTATTCCATTTTCTCTTACATTAATAATTAGAGGGATAGTCTTCC
This sequence comes from Chamaecyparis obtusa, assembly GCA_027943335.1. Taxonomy (NCBI): domain Eukaryota; kingdom Viridiplantae; phylum Streptophyta; class Pinopsida; order Cupressales; family Cupressaceae; genus Chamaecyparis; species Chamaecyparis obtusa. The sequence goes on from BSBK01001957.1 coordinate 121,706, forward strand.
CTCAACTCAGCTCTTCCTGAACCCCAACTAGGCAATATGTAAGACCAAGGTAAGGTAGGTTGGGCAATGGAATGAGTCAGGAGGATACCTTTGAGTTAACAAAAGAATTAATTGAGTGACCACTTTTTATTGTTACCTATGTGAATAATATACTATATCCCACATTCATTTCACTTAAATGTCCTCATAAAATAAAATATTCTCCCCTTTGTATCATCTAATGGTGGGAGAGTCACATCTCTTCATCATATCTATCTTTTGCAATTATTGCAACCTTTTACAATTTCTATTCTTTGAAAGAGTCACAACTATTCACATTTTTTGTCCTTTGCGATTATGTCACAATGTATCATAACTTTCTTTTTGTAAAATTCACTTCCATATTTTTTCATATTTCTTTTTCCTTTACATTAATCTTTACAAGGCTAGTATTTCCCTTGCTCACCCCTTCCTGAACCACAACATGACAATATGTATGACAAAGGTATGGTAAATTGGGCACTGGGATGAGTCACAAGGATACCTATGAGTTAATAAAAAAAAAATTAAGTCACTACTTTTCATTGTTTCCTTTATATTTTCTAATATGGGGGAGAGTTGCATTTCTTCATAATGTATGCCCGTTGCAATGTTCACAACCTTTGACAATTTTCACCATTCAAAAGAGTCACAACCCTTCACTATTTATGTCATTTGTGATTGTCACAACCTGTCATAAATTTTTCTTTTGAAGTAGTTACTTACTTTTTCTTTTTCTTTTTCTATTATTTCTTAGAGGTCTAGTCTTTTCCCAACTCACAACTTCATGAAGCTCAACTTTGCAATATATAAGACCAAGGTAAAGCGGGTTAAGCATTGGGATGAGTCACATTTATATCTCTGAGTTAAACATATATAAGTTACACTTTACTGAATGTATCCATCAAATATAGGGTGACTTAACAATATCATATTCATACACATTATTTATAGGCATGAAATCATAAATAGGACCTATTATACACTAAGTTTGCACCCTTGTTTCAAGCTCTCTTGGTCTTGATAACTTAGTATAACATGGGAATCATCTCTAGGTTGTGGGACCTATGCTAACTGACATGAGACCTCCAGGTTCTAGGTTGGTTCCTCTTGGATAATCACCTTAATTTGCTTCTTGATAGGAAAGTAAATTCTTGAGGGGAAAAGGGATAGAAGGAATGCATGAAAGGGAAATAACTAAAAGAAAACTATCCTACTAGGTGATACACCGAAATGATGGTATGAATTATAGTATAGAGGATGAAATCAGTGCTCAAAACTTAGGTCTAGGAGATCACAACTCACTGAATAGGTTTGCATCAATATTTCATAGAAGGGTCTGCAATAGAAAGAGGTTATTTAGGGAAAGAGAGAATTTCACAAACAATAGCATTCCTAAGAATTTAGACACAATCTATAACCTGCAAACAAACATTTGCCTCTGCAACTAGGTATAGGAATGAGACAGACTGTCAGGGGGTTGAAGTATATCCACAAGATCATTCAAATCAAATCATCCACAGGAATACACAAGAATTACAGAAAGAAAGAGGGATCAGGAACCCTAGGATATTACTGAAAACATGCATATACTTAATCCATTAAGAGAAATGTTAGACAAGAAGGCATAGGGATAGAAAGAATGTCACAAAATACCTTTGCAATATCTAAACCTCAATGAAAGGTTACAAAAAGCAAAAGCTAGAGGGCAGAAAGAATGCCTCGGATAACTCCTCAAAAAGAAAATCTCTCCTTTTACAATTGTAAACTCTGAGCTCTAAATGCTCCAAAAAACTAATATATACATCTCCTTTTTTACACAGGTAGGAGCCAAAACCTAATTAGGGTTACACAAATTTTCATAAAATAATAAAAACCCTAATTCTATCATATCTGATCATAAATGTATCTCTAAAATGTCTTGGCCGATCAGATATCTTGCATGTCCACCTCTACAAGTTGAAAACCTCATGCCATAACCATGACCCTTATCTCTGTAAGTCAGGCTCATCATAAATGTCTAAAATCTGATCCTGGTAAACATTTGTATTTTGAAGTACAGAAGGCCACAAGTGGCACCAACCTTTTAATGCTTCTTTGGCACAAGAACACCGACATGGTACCCTGAGAAATTAGCAAGTGACAACCATCAGATCTTCCATCATCCCTTCTAACTGCAACTATCCTAAGAACATAAATTCTAAGCTACCCTCAACCTCACATTCGACCAACAACAACGAACCAGCAAGAAACCTCGTGAAAGATATTTATATTTGAAAACAATAGCTAGTTGATTCAAGCTTAAAAGATGGTCATCAATATCATCATTTCCCAGTAGATGAAGGGCCCAGATCAACTTTCTAACAGTCACAAGCCCCTTCTGAAAAGTCAAATGCCACATCGCCAGTCGGAACCAATAAAAAATGAACACCTCAGCAACACTTAGCACATCGGACCCACGACCTACTGAGATATTCATCGGACGGTGGTCGCTATACCGCAATACTAAACATCATGCATCTTATCCAAGTGGTATAACAAAAATTGTGAGATCATACCACAACTTAACCATCAGGAAAGACGGGCCCCACTAACAAATGCCAATTGTTCTTCCCAGCAACCAATAAGAATTGAGCACCTCAGCACCTCCTGGCAACATGGACCCATGACATCCTTAACCTTTCATCGAATGATTGTCACTATACCATAGCCTTAAACTTCATGCATCTTACTTCAATGGTATAATGACAACCATAGATTCTATCTGATCCTTAACCCACCTTATAAGCCAAAGACCTCAGGCTCGCTCTGACATGTTTCCACATCACAATCCCGTGACCAATCAGGAGAAAACACCTCAGACTATGTGGTAGTGGACCCACTGACAACTGAAGTGTTGCATTGGAATGAGGATTGATGGTCATCGTCATACTACGATACTAACCTCTGAGCACATTTCCTCAGCAGTATGATAATAGTCGTAGATCATGCTCGAACTTTAACTGCTTCAGACCTGAGACCGCCAAACATAACAATAACTGCTCGCCAAATCATTGGATGTTAAGGAATTAACCATTGGGAATAGGAGATCTTGCAGCCAATTAGAAAATAAAGCACACGTGAAGAAATGAAGCCCTTAAGTGGCCGAAAAAGGTAACGGTGAAATATAACAGGCTAAAGGGTTTTAGAGTTTTTGGGCTTTTGGGGTTTTTTGCCAACGGCTAGATTTTCAAATTAAGTGATCCTCAGACTAGAGAGCTAAAAAATTGTAGAGACCAAAGGATAGGACACAAGGCCATGAAAATCTCTCAAAGGTTTCAACATGGTTTACAAAATACTGGACCTCCTAGCCTATGGCCAAATTTGTATGGGACAGGGAAATTTGGGTAACATTTTTGGTGATTTCTGTTGGATGTCAGCTTGGTAGACATCAGATCAGTGGCCTTAAAATGATCCATTGGGCATAGGAGTCATCTTCTAAATATAAAATCTTCTTAACAAAGAGAGAGAGAGACCTGGATGGAGCTCAAAACTGTGCATGAGCACTTCTTGGAAAATAGGGAAAACTAACCTAGAAGGCAGGGGAAGAAAGTAGGAAACATTCATAGATATTTACAAGGAAGGATTGACCTCAAAATAAGGCTTCAAATGGAATCCATTAACTGATATAGGCAAGGCATCTCCTTCAAGAGTTGATAGCTGAAAAGCATTAGGCCCCTTGCATTCTGTAATAACAAATGGTCCACCCCAGAAAGAATCAAACTTTGTATGTCTGCCAAGCTTTGATCTAAATTCATCCCATTTGAGAACTATATCCCTAATCTTGAAGTCTCTGGCCCTGGCTCTTTTATCAAAACTCCTCTTTGTCTAAATCTGATGGGACTCCATATCTTTTATGGATTTATCTCTGAGTTCCTCTAACTCTATGAGCTGAGCATACCTAATTTGTAAGGGATGTCCTTCTTCAAACAGGACATATTGAGTGGCTAAGTCCAAAGCTAGCAATTCAATTGAAATGGACAACTTAGCCTCTCTACCATATACTAATACATAAGGATAATTCCCAATAATCTTTTTTGGGGTGATCCTGTCTAACCATAAGGCAAACTTCAACTTAGTATGCCAATCTCTATGGTTATCCTGCAGAGTTTTCTTGATTATCCTAATCAAGTTCTTGTTAGTTGATTATGCCAAACCATTGCCTTGAGGGTAGTAATTTGAACTTGTATTCAGATAATTGCCATTTCTGATTACCCATTCTAAGACTTTAAGGCCTGTGAATGCCAATGCATTATCTGATATTATGGAGTCTGGAGTGTCGAATCTATGAATTATACCATCATAAAAACTTAAGACAACACTCTCATTTGATTCTTTCAAGGCAACTGCCTCTGTCCATCTAGTGAAATAATCAATTGCAGTGATTATCCACTTGTGCCCTACACTAGATGGAGAATTAATCATACCGATAAAGTCTATGCCCCATCTCATAAAAGGTTGCTCTGTTTTGATTGGCTGAAGGGGTAGAGCTGCAAGCCTTTCTTTTCCTGCAAACATAGCACATTTGATGCATTTTCTCACATACTCATGACTATCCTTGAAGATAGATGGCCAATAGTATCTAGCCCTCATGATTTTAAAAGTAGTATTCCTAGGAGAAAAGTGACCTCCAGAAGGCCCATCATGAAATTCAAATAGGACATCAGCTATCTTTTCTAAATCAATACATCTCAAAAGGACACCATTGTGATCCTTTCTAAAAAGAACCTCATCTATCAGCACAAAGGGAACAGATTGTAACTTATAAAAGCTTATTTTTGTTGAATCTAGGCCTGTAGGACATTGTCCTACCTTCAAGTAATGAATCATGTTAGGCAACCAACCTGCTGCCTTGGCATGTTCCTCTATAGAATGCACAACCAAAGATGCATCTGTTTGCTCTGATCTCTTTGGACTTTCATCTTCTACCAAATGCTCACAAAGACCTCTTCCTCTAACCATCTTGGTGGTTTGGATATAAATGTCATACTCCATCACTTTGGTAATCCAACCAGCTCTTTTCTCATTTAGGTCCTTGGAAAGAAAAAATTATTTGACACTTGGATGAGTAACCTTCAAGTGTACCTTGCTATGGGTTAATAAATATCTAAAAATTTTAAGGCTCCTTACCATAGCAAGTACATGTTTCTCCACAAAAGAGTACCTTTGTTCATACTCTTCTATACCTTTTCTGAAGAAAGCAATAGGCTGCTTCAACCCCTCTGAATTTTCTTGAGTCAACATAGTAGATATAGCATCATGACCTCCATAAGCATAAAGGATAAATTCCTTACTAAAATTTGGGTTTAATAGAGCAAGAGCCTCAGTCAAGGCCTCCTTGATGGCTTGGACATTGGCCCTCCCTTCTTTAGTCCAGTTGAAAGTTAAATTCTTCTTTAACATGGTTGTCAAAGGCTTCAATAAATCTACAATATTAGGCAAGAAACGCCTAACAAAATTAATCTTTCCTATCAAAGATTGGAGACTTTTCTTATGATGTGGCAATGGTAGATCTAGGATGGTTGCAATCCTCTCGGGGTCTACTATAATTCCTTTCTTGGATACTATATATCCTAGCAATTTTCCTTCATGAACTACAAACACACATTTCTTGGGATTAAGAGATATCCCAAACTCTCTACACCTTTCAAAGATCTTCCTCATATGTTTGATATAATCTACTGCATGTTTAGAATAGATAGTTATGTCATCTAAGTAGACCAGTACAAACTTGTACATGAGGCTTTTAAAGGCCATATCCATTGCCTTTTGAAAGGTAGCACCTGCATTTGAGAAACCAAAGGGCATTTTTTTATAAGCCATGGTTCCCCACTTGGTTGTAAATGCAGTCTTGTATTGATCCTCTTCATTAAATAGGATCTGATTATATCCTAAATAGCCATCCAATAATGAAAATCTCTCAGATCCAGAGACACATTGTAAATTTTGTTCCATAGAGGGTAATGGATGGCGGTCTTTTAAAGAGGCCCTGTTAAGATCCCTAAAGTCAACACATAACCTCAACTCCCCATTCTTCTTCCTTACAGGAACAAGGTTGGAAACCTAACTAGTATACTTGATGGGGTAGATGATACCACTTTCTATCATTTTGAGAACCTCTTTATGCATAAGTGGCTCAAGCTTGGGATTAACAGGCCTTTGTTTTTGTCTCACTGGTTTGGCATTAGGCTCTAGTTCAATAGTGTGCTAAGCAAGGGCTGGATTAAAACCTTTAAGGTCTTCATACTTCCATGCAAAAACATCACTGAATTCCTTAAATAATTGGGTGTAAGCCTACTTTTCTAAATCAGTATTTACTTTTCCAAATTGTAAGTTTTTACCTGGTTCCAACTCTAATTCAACACAATGTTCTTGTTGAACCACCAGGCCAGCTTTATTCTTCTTAACTCGATCATCTTTGTCAAAGATAGCTTCTAAGGTGACAAGACCTCTAGGCATCTTATTAGACTTAAGTTGTATTACCTGGTCACCATAATTTTGCAATAGCCTATCTTGGTTATGCTCTAAGAAGACATCTTCCTCAAATAAGAATTGCAAAATTTGCTCATCATTGTCAAACACTTGCCAATTAGTATCATTATCAGGGATAGAAGGTCTGACAATCACTTTGATATGTTGTTGGGTCTTCTACTTTGAAATACTATTAGTAATGTCATACTGAGACCCAACAATAGCTAATCTATCTACATTTTGATTTAGCTTTCTAGGGATAGCAACAATGTTGAAAGCACAAAAGTCTTCAATTGCATCCCAAACTCTATGTTTGTATGCTCTAAAGGTGTCATTTTTGGTTGCACTCATCCCTCTCACTTGGCTGACTACTAACTCACTCTCACCATAAACCTTCAAGGCCTTGAGCCCTCTTTTTCTAGCCCACTTCAGTCCATTCACCAAACTTTCATATTCTACAGTGTTGCTAGTGCAGGAGAAACTGAATCTGAAAGTTGTATAGTATCTTTCACCTTTTGGAGACACTAGCATAGCACCACCACCAGAGCCATGTCTACTTCTAGCTCCATCAAAAAACTATTCCAAAACCTGATTGCTCTGATCCTCTGAATCAGTGTCCTCTTTCAGGAGGTTTGGTTCTATGGATCCACTTTCTTGTATCAAATAACTTCCCAAACTAGCATCTAAAATAACATTTTCCTGGACTTCAAAAACCTTTTCTGATTCTAGTTCATCCAGTAAAATATTAGGGATATTTTCTGTCTTAGTGTTTGCTTCTCTGATAATTGGGAAATCACTACTATCAAATACAGGGCAGCTTGCATTGATGGTATTGGACACATATGGTTCTATATGGTGTGTTGCTAATGATTCAGATTTAATGGTAACCTTGGTACCATATCTTTTGTGAAAAAGCATGTGAGACCAGTCAGAAGAAAGGTAGCCTCCTATCTTGGCAGTGAACTCCCTTGATAGACATATGGAAAATAAAGCAGGGAGATCTATGATATATATATCCAGTAGGATAGAGAAATTAGGACTAGCATGAAGGATTAGACTGGTATCCTTAGCCACACCTATAGTGTTAACTGAGGATCCATCAAGTTGTGTAACCTTCTTTTGGAGGGGTTCATATTTAAGTCCTAATTGGTCAGCCACCTTTTTGGGCATTACAGTGCTAGTAGCTCCACTATCTACCATACAATTATGAACTAAGAATTTTCCAATAACTAAAGATACATAAAAGGGAGGTGGTTTCAAATTCCTACCTCAAATGGTGTTGGCTTTGGAGTTGCAACTTGGAGCCTCCTTTTCTTGATCAGTGTTGACCAACACTGGCTTTGCAATCTCTTTTGTAGGCTGAGGGGTTGTCATTTCAGTCATAGCTCTCTTCAAAATCTCAGGTTGTCCTGGAATAGCCAAAGAATCCCACATAGACATAGCAATGTTCACCTTCTTCATGTTGTCTACAATGTTGAAAGGTGTCATAGTGTGTACTTTTTGTTGTGCTTTTACTATGATGGGCTCCACCTCTTTGAGAGTCTAGCCCTCTTTGCTTGTGATGGCACGAACATTCTTGGATATGATGGAAGTAGCTTGCTGCATTAGTTCTGCAAAAGTAGTAGCTTTAGTCGCAGAATCTACTCACTCCATGTCTTGAGCTCTTCTGTTTGACCTTGTGTTGGTAGCAATGGAAGGTTCACCAATGACTCCATTGAAGTCTTGCTGCTCCCAATTGAAAAGAGTAGTCTCATTATCTTGTGGTTATTATTGAGGAACTGATCCACTAGAAGAAGCCTCTAATTAAGCTTGTGAGGCATCTTGAACCATTAGGGCTTGGTTCATCCATCCATTTGAACATGTAGCTTGATTATGAGGCTGATTACAATGGAAACACCTTTCATGGTCCATAACCATATTATTTTGACTAGGGACCATGTCCCTAACTAGATTCACAGAATTGAGAGGTGCAAGGTTGTATGGTTGGAATGGTCTTTGATTAAAATTTTGCCTTTGTCCTTGATAACCTCCTTGGTATAGTGGCCTATTTTGTTGATAAGGCTGTCCCTGATTCTGATATTGTTGATTAGGACTTTGGCCCTGTGGCTGAAAGAGTGGTCTAATTCCTTGCCCTTGTCTCTTTAGGTTTATGACCTCTTTAGTCAGAGTTTGCAGCAAATTCATCATTTCTTGTTGACTAGTTTGTTGACTATTCTTCATCTCTTGCAGCTCTTGAGAGAAACTTTCTTTTAGCTCCTCACTGCTAGTACTAGCCTGAGGTGCTAATATGGTGGGAATAGGAGTAAAAGGAGGTACTTGTAAAGGTGCAATGGGTTGAAGGCTAGGAAAGATGGGCATGGGTGGCCTTCTAGCTATCATACCTGCTTGGATTAAATAATTTTCAACCCTGACAGCTATGTCAAAAGCTTGGGGTAGAGAGGTACCACACATAGATTGGATCATAATAGAAATTTGACCATTCAAACTTTGCAAGAAGTATAAGAAAGCATGGTCAGCTGATGGCCTCACCGAGACTGAAATTCTATTCCATGTCTTGAGAAATCTATTGTTATAATCTGTCATTTGTTCTTGAGGGTCTCTTTTAATGGTTGTCAGCTTCTCAACCAAAGACAAGTTGTCTAATTTATCCTCAAAATGTTTACTCAATGCATCCCCTAATCCATCCCTTGAATTAATGGAACCAACAGTTAAAGTTCTAAACCATTCAAGAGCCTTACCTTTGAGAGAGGCTGCTAATAACTTGGTGGCCACATCTTCTTGAGTTATATTATGTATGCTGCAGATAGTGGTCACATCTCTAATGTGTTCAAAAGTTGTAGTTTGTCCCTCACCTGTGAAATCAGGTAGAGTCTTTAGTGCCACCAAGGGCACATCATGATGTTGAGCAAAATTTAATGGACTTCTCTGGTTGAAGGGTGCGAAAGAAAATTGTCTAGCCATTGTAGAAGTTGAAATTTGTTGAGTAGCAACTATGTGAGTTGTAGTTGACGTTGGGTTTGAATCTTCCTCTAGATCTCTGGTTAGAGATCTTCCTCTTCTTCTGAGATGAAAGGGAAAAAGTCTCCTTTCTGAAGTATTAGGTGGTGTAGACTGTACTCTCCTTGTAGGAGATGTTCTCTGGGTTGATCTACCTTTGTAGCCTCTTTTTGAGGGAAACTCTAAAAATTCAGTAGGCTTTGAGCTTCTAGTCTCAACTTTTCTCATAAACTTTGAACAAGTTTAGCCTGGATCTGTGAAATCAGCAAAATCGCCAGATATACCTAATGGAAAAACTTCTAAAAGTCTGTATTATACAATCAGTATATTAGAGATAGCATAATCTTTCAAAGATGTTCTTTCCTAATAGTTAGAAATGTTATGCCCAAGGTGAGGTGTCTTTGAATCTGAATCCTTGGACTTATAACAACACCTTTGAACATAGATCTGAACTTGGTCCCACCAAGCGTGCCAGAATTTTTATACACTAAGTTTGCACCCTTGTTTCAAGCTCTCTTTATCTTGATAACTTAGTATAACATGGGAATCATATCCAGGTTGTGGGACCTATGCTAACTTAGATGAGACCTCCAGGTTCTAGGCTGGGTCCTCTTGGATAATCACCTTAATTTGCTTCTTGATAGGAAAGTAAATTCTTGAGGGGAAAAGGGATAGAAGGAATGCATGAAAGGGAAATAACTAAAAGTAAACTATCCTACTAGGTGATACACCAAAATGATGGTATGAATTATAGTATAGAGGCTGAAATCAGTGCTCAAAACTTAGGTCTAGGAGATCACAACTCACTGAATAGGTTTGCATCAATATTTCATAGAAGGGTCTACAATAGAAAGAGGCTATTCAGGGAAAGAGAAAATTTCATAAACAATAGCATTCCTAAGAATTTAGACACAATCTATAACCTACAAACAAACATTCACCTCTGCAACTAGGTATAGGAATGAGACAAACTGTCAGGGGGTTAAAGTATACCCACAAGATCATTCAAATCAAATCATCCATAGGAATACACATGAATTGCAGAAAGAAAGAGGGATCAAGAACCCTAAGATATTACTAAAAAACATGCATATACTTAATCCATTAAAAGAAACTTTAGACAAGAAGGCATAGGGACAGAAAGAATGTCACAAAATACCTTTGCAATATCTAAACCTCAATGAAAGGTTACAAAAAGCAAAAGCTAGAAGGCAGAAAGAATGCCTCGGATAACTCCTCAAAAAGAAAATCTCTCCTTTTACAATTGTAAACTCTGAGATCTAAATGCTCCAAAAAACTAATATATACATCTCCTTTTTTACACAGGTAGGAGCCAAAACCTAATTAGGGTTACACAGATTTTCATAAAATAATAAAAAGCCTAATTTTGTCAGATCTGATCATAAATGTATCTCTAAAATTTCTTGGCCAATCAGATATCTTGCATGTCCACCTCTACAAGTTGAAAACCTCATGCCATAACCATGACCCTTATCTTTGTAAGTCAGGCTCATCATAAATGTCTAAAATCTGATCTTGGTAAACATTTGTATTTTGAAGTACATAAGGCCACAGGTGGCACCAACCTTTTAATGCTTCTTCGGTACAAGAACACCGACATGGTACCCTAAGAAATCAACAAGTGACAACCACCAGATCTTCCATCATCCCTTCTAACGGCAACTATCCTGAGAACATAAATTCTGAGCTACCCTCGACCTCGCATTCGACCAACAGCAACGAACCAGCAAGAAACCCCATGAAATATATTTAAATTTGAAAACAACGGCTAGCTGATTCAAGCTTAAAACATGACTATCGATATCATCATTTCCCAGTAGATGAATGGCCTAGATCAACTTTGTAACAGTTGCAAGCCCCTTCTAAAAAGTCAAACACCACATCACCAGTCAAAACCAATAAAAAATGAACACTTCAACAACACTTAGCACATCAGACCCATAACCTACTGAGATTTTCAACAGACAGTGGTCACTATACCACAATACTAAACATCATGCATCTTATCCAAGCGGTATGATGACAACCACGAGATCATACCACAACTTAACCATCAGGAAAGATAGGCCCCACTAACAAATGCCAACTATTCTACCTAGCAACCAATAAGAATTGAGCACCTTAGTGCCTCCTAGCAACACGGACCCACGACATCCTTAACCTTTCATCGGACAGTTGTCGCTATACCGCAGCCTTAAACTTCATGCATCTTACTTCAACAGTATAATGACAATCATAGATTCTATCTGAGCCTTAACCCACCTTATAAGCCAAAGACCTCAGGCCCGCTCTGACATGTTTCCACATCACAATCCCGCGACCAATCAGGAGCAAACACCTCGGACTATGTGGGAGTGGACCCACTGACAATTGAAGTGCTACGTTGGAATGAATATCGACGATCGTCATCATACCACGATACTAACCTCTGAGAATATTTCCTCAGTGGTATGACAATAGTCGTAGATCATGCTCGAACTTTAATTGCTTTAGACCTGAGACCGCCAAACATAAAAGTAACCACTCGCCAGATTGTTGGATGTTAAGGACTTAACCGCTGTGAATAGGAGATCTTGTGACCAGTTAGAAAATAAAGCACACGTGAAGAAATGAAGCCCTTAAGTGGCCGAAAAAGGTAATGGTGAAATATAACAGGCTAAAGGGTTTTAGAGTTTTTGGGCTTTTGGGGTTTTTTGCCAATGGCTAGATTTTCAAATTGAGTGATCCTCAGACCAGAGATCTAAACAATTGCAGAGACCAGAGGATAGGACAAAAGGCCATGAAAATCTCTCAGAGGTTTCAACATGGTTTACAAAATACTGGACCTCCCAGCCTATGGCCAAATTTGTATGGGATAGGGAAATTTGGGTAACAGGACCATTATTCATAAATAAAAAGAATCATAAATAAGAACTACAATAATTTTTATTATAATAACTAATAATTCACACCAATTTATAATTATAATCAAATTTTGTATTATCTAAGACAGATCGGATTGCTTCGACGATTTGAGGTATTGTTGAGTTATGATTAAGTAATTATCGATTAGATGATTGAGAAGTGACAATACAGTAAATTCTATTTTGACATGTTGATGGGTGGTGATTGAATTAATGTTGATTTGATAGAGTGATGCTTGATTACTAAATTGTATGTATTCTTGAGCGCAAGTTGAAGTGATGATTGATGTGAATTTGATTATTGTTTTCTTGATCTTTGTAATAAAAAAATTAATTAATTTCTTGTGATACGGCTGATGAAGTATAATGACTGATAAGTCCTCCTTCAATACATGGGATGCAATCTTCTTTATAATTTATTGTAGAAAGGTTCAGCGCCATTCATAAGAAATAAGTCAACACAACCTACACATATAGCAGAGCTAGCTTGGGCCATGGTTTTGCTTCCCATTGGTATCAGGTTTGACTTTGAGGCTCGGACATAGCCAATGCACATGGTTTGCAATCTATTGTATGCATCCTTAGAGGGTCAGTCTTGCCTTATCTCACCTTTCTAGAATGACAACTTGGCAATGTGTAAGAACAAGGTAAACTAGTTGGGCAGTGGGCTGAGTTGAGGCAATACCTCCGAGTTAACAAAAAAAAATTCAGAAACCATTTTTCATTGTTGTCTTTGTGAATAATATATTTTACCCCACATTGATTTCACTTGAATGTCATGCTAAATTGAAACTTTATCCCATTTATATCTTCAAATGTGGGGGAGAATCACACCTCTTCATCATGTTTATCATTTGTAATCATTATGACCTTTAACAATTACCACTCTTTGAAAGAGTTATAACCCTTCCCCATTTTTGTCATTTGCAAATGTCACAAAAACACTTCATCCTTTTTCTTCTTATTTCATTTTCTCTTCCATTAATTCTTAGAGATCTACTCTTACCTCAACTCACCCCTTTCCGAACCCCAACTTGGCAATATGTAAGACCAAGGTAAGGTAGGCTGGGTACTGAGCTAAGTCAAGAGAATACCTCTGAGTTAACAAAAACATGAATTGAGTCACAACTTTTTATTATTGTATTTGTGAATAATATACTATACCCCACATTGATTTCACTTAAATGTCTTCCTAAAATTAAATCTTCACCACTTTATATATTTTAAGGTGGGTGAGAGTCACATCTCTTCATCAAATCTACCATTTTCAACCATCTAAACATTTTATAATTACCACTTTTCGAAAGATTCACAACTCTTCACCATTTTTGTCATTTGCAAGTGTCGCAACATATCATAACTTTACGTTTATGAAAATTTAGTCTTGCCTCAACTCAACTCTTCCTGAACCGTAATGAGGAAATATGTAAGACCAAGGTAAGGTAGGTTGGGCACTAGGATGAGTTAGGATGATACCTTTGAGTTAACAAAAAAATGAGTTGAGTCACCACTTTTTATTGTTGCCTCCGTGAATAATATACTATATCCCATATTGATTTCACTTAAATTTCCTCGTAAATAATAGCTTATCCCCTTTGTATCATCTAATTGTATGTGTTCTTGACCGCAACTCGAACTGATGAGTGATGTGAATTTTATAATTGTTTGTTTGATCTTTGTAATTGAATGATTTCTTGATTTCTTGTGAGATGGTGGATGAAGTATAATGACTGATAAGTCCTCCTTCAATATTTGGAATGCAATCTTCTTTATAATTTATTGGAGAAAGGGTCACCTCCATTCATAAGAAATGAGTCAACACAACCTACATTTATATCAGAATTCGCTTGGGTGTTTTGTTTCCCATTGGTATCAGGTTTGACTTCGAGGCTTGGGCTTACCCAATGCACATGGTTTGCGATCTATTGTATGCATCCTTAGAGGTTCATTCTTGCCTTAGCTCACCTTTCCTGAATGACAACTTTGCAATGTGTAAGAACAAGGTAAGGTAGTTGGGCAGTGGGCTGAGTCAAGGAGATACCTCTGAGTTAACAAAAAATAAATTGAGAAACCATTTTTCATTATTTTTTTTATGAATAATATATGGTACCCTACATTGATTTCACTTGAATGTCATGATAAATTGAAACATTCTCTCATTTATATCTTCCAATGTGGGGGAGAGTCACACCTCTTCAACATCTTTTTCTTTTGTAATCATTATAACCTTTAACAATTGCCATCCTTTGAAAGAGTCACAACCCTTCACCTTTTTTGTCATTTAAAAAATGTCAAAAATATTCATAACTTTTCATTTTGAAAGAGTCACTTCATCCTTTTTCTTCTTATTTAATTTTCTCTTTCATGAATTCTTAGAGAGATACTCTTTCCTAAACTCACCCCTTTTTGAACCCCAACTTGGCAATATATAAGACCAAGGTAAGGTAGGTCAGGCACTGAGCTAAGTCAAAATAATAGCTATGAGTTGACAAAAACATGAATTGAGTCGCACTTTTTATTATTGTCTTTGTGAATAATATAATATACCCCACTTGATTTCACTTAAATGTCTTCCAAAAATTAAATCTTCACCAATTTTTATATTTTAAGGTGGGTGAAAGTCACATCTCTTCATCAAATCTACCCCATGGAACCGTCACAACATTTTATAATTATCACTTTTTGAAAGAGTCACAACTCTTCACCATTTTTGTCATTTGCAAGTGTCGCAGCATATCATAACTTTACCTTTAGTAAAATTCACTTCCATATTGTTTTCTTATTCTTTTTTCTCTTACATTACTACTTACAGGGATAATCTTGTCTCAACTCACGTCTTCCTCAACCCCAACTAGGCAAAATGTAAGACGAAGGTAAGGTAGGTTGAGCATTGGGATGAGTCAGGAGGATACCTAATTTGAGTTAACAAAAAAATGAATTGAGTCACTACTTTTTATTGGTTTCTCTGTGAATAATATATTATATCCCACATTTTATTCATTTTTCTCTTACATTACTACTTAGAGGGATAGTCTTGCCTCAACCCACGTCTTCCTGAACCCCAACTAGGCAATATGTAAGACCAAGGCAAGGTAGGTTGGGCATTGGGATGAATCAGGAGAATACCTTTGAGTTAACAAAAAATTAATTCGAGTCACCACTTTTTATTGTTGCCTCTATGAATAATATACTATATCTTACAATCATTTCACTTAAATGTCCCCGTAAAATAAAATATTCTCCCCTTTATATCATCTAATGGGGGGAGAGTCACATCTCTTCATCATATCTATCATTTTTAATCATCACAACCTTTTACAATTTCTATTCTTTGAAATATTCACAACTCTTCGCCATTTTTGTCCTTTGTGAGTATGTCACAACGTATCATAACTTTCTTTTTGCAAAATCCACTTCCATATTTTTTCATATTCCTTTTTCTTTTACATTAATCCTTAGAGGGCTAGTCTTTCCCTAGCTCACCCCTTCTTGAACCCCAATATGACAATATGTAAGACCTAGGTAAGGTAAACTGGGCACTAGGATGAGTCACGAGGATACCTCTGAGTTAACAAAAAAGAAAAATTGAGTCACCACTTTTCATTGTTGCCTTTGTATCTTCTAATATGGGGGATAGTCACATTTCTTCATAATGTCCACCCGTTGCAATGATTAAAACCTTTAACAATTTTCACCATTCAAAAGAGTCACAACCCTTCACCATTTCTTTCATTTGTAATTGTCACAACCTTGCATAAAATTTTATTTTGCAGGAGTTACTTATTATTTTTTACTTTTTTGCTTTTTTTATTAATTCTTAGAGGGCTAGTCTTTCCCCAACTCACAACTTCATTAATCTCAACTTTGCAATATATAAGACCAAGGTAAAGAAGGTTAGGCATTGAGATGAGTCACAATTATACCTTTGAGTTAAACATATAAATGTTACACATTATTGAATGTATCCTTCAAATATAGGGTGACTTAAAAATATCATATTCATACACATTATTTATAGGCAAGAAATCATAAATAGGACTATTATTCATAAATAAAAAGAATCATAAATAAGAACCACTATAAATTTTATTATAATAACTAATACTTTGCACCAATTTATAATTATAATCAAATTTTGTATGATCTAAGACATATTGGATTGCTTCGATGATTTGAGCTATTGGTGAGCTATGATTAAGTAATTATTGATTAGATGATTTAGAAGTGACAATATAGTAAATGTTATTTTGACATGTTTATGGGTGGTGATTGAATTAATGTTGATTTGATAGAGTGATGTTTGATTGCTAAATTATATGTATTCTTGATTGCAAGTTGAAGTGATGATTGATGTGAATTTGATTATTGTTTGTTTGATCTTTGTAATTGAATGATTGCTTGATTTCTTGTGAGACGGTGGATGAAGTATAATGACTGATAATTCCTCCTTCAATACTTGGAATGCAATCTTTTTTATAATTTATTGTAGAAATGATGTAGGACAGGTAAGGAGGATCCAATTAAGGACAGTCCAAACAAGCAGCCAAACACCACAATGCGGAATTACTCAACAAGACAATGTTTTCAACTAAATTTTCATTAACATGCCCAGCTGTAAGGCCTTCCGGGTTATGGCCAATTACAATAAAGAAACATTTCTGCAAGATCAAGAAAGATCCAAGCCAATTCTAGCTATTCTAGGTCTAAAATAAATCAACAACTGATGGAAACCCTAAGGTAGATCTTAACTTGAGCTCGCAAGCCTCCAAGAAATATCCTTGTCTCCAAGCAAACAACCACTAGCTCTTCTATTACAAACTATCATATAACAATCTGATCTTTGAGATCTCGTAAGATCGAGATCTAATCTTCTATCAATTTTCTTTTACTAACTACAATCTCCCTAAAATAACTACCCCAAACACTCCTTAAATACTAATATTTAGCCACAAGTCAGTTGGATGACATAATTAACTCCTAATCCAAGTCAGCTCCTATTACAAATAAATATTAAATACAACAACAGTCATCTCTCAAATAGCCTTACAAATATTTATTTCTCCATGTCGGCCTCTAGATCTACATAGGAGAATACAACAAAAGATATCAACAATAAATGCACCAAGTCGGCCAACCATATCTCCAAGAACTCTAATCGGTAAACCAAAACTATCGAGCACCAAAGAAACAACCGAGCACCAGTGAAACAACCGACCAAGCTAGGAACAATGAGCAACATAGGCATCACCGAGAATAAGAGGTTTCATCGAGTTCCTTCAGCGACTGAGCTTCCTTCAATAACCAAGATCATCGGTTAAAGCTACAACTGAGTACCACATAACCAAAACAACACACCATGTAGATTCACTGAGTACCCTAGAATGCCCCTGCATTAGACACCCCAAGTTCAAAAAGATGTTCTCATAGGCTAGAAGAACATCTTTCAGGATTTAGCACATAAACCCTCAACTAGTTCTTCACACACATGTCCTCCAACTCTTCACCTTGCATACTCTTCCACTTCAGCTTCCTCTGCCTTTTCAAGTCTTTCCTTGATAATACACATGCTTGTTCTCCATACTGATCATCATTCCTCTCAGGATATGCCAACTCAACTCAGCTACCAATACTCAAACTTCTCTTACCGAGTGTTGTATCCAGCAAAGGCATCAGGGAAAACTTCATGTCATCCTTCTCAACAGTAAACACATTCTTGACACAATCATACATAGATTTGCAATCATATTGCCAAGGTCTATCAAGCAATATATGACAACTATTCATCTCCACTATATCACACAACACTAGATCCTTATACTGGCCAATCTGAAAATCAACAAAGCATTGGTCTGTCACTTCCAGAGCATGAATATTTTGCAACCAGCCAATCCTATAAGGACGAGGATACTTCATTCTATTCAACTCAAGTTTTTGAACCATGTCCTCAGCAACAAGGTTATTAGTACTACCACTATCAATAATTACATCATAAATTTTACCTCCAAACTTGCACCGAGTTCTGAATAAGTTACTCCTCTGACAAGGTTCCTCCTTTGCACTGAGCAATGTTCTCTGAAATTGAAAGTTCTCAGATTCAGGTTCATTCTAAATTTTATCATTTGCCACAGCAATCTGTCAGTCACCAAGCTTCTTTTGTGTACACTCAAAAGAACGGTGTCCTTCTTCACCATAATTATAATAAGTACCCTTAAATATAACCCTACATGTCTTCTTCTTCAATTCCACAGGTTTCGGTTCATCTTCAGCAGTCGATTTATCCTTCACCGAGTGATCAATCTTTTCCTTCCCTCAGGGATTACTATGTTGTCTCCTTTTCAACTTATCTTCTACCTTCAGAGCATACTGATAAACATCTTCAACCAAATCAATCTTCAGCATACCAAGCTCATTTTGAATATTAAATCTCAAACCATTCACATATCGAGCTACTTTTTCTTTACCAAGTTCTATGTGTCCAGGCCAAATAGTCAACTTATAGAACTCCTCGATATAGTCTTCCACATTCACATCTATTTACTTTAGATTCTACAACTTCTTAAACAAGTCAAGCTCATAGTCGGCAGGTCTGAACTTAGCTTTCAATTTAGTCACCATCAACCTCCACCGATTGATCTTCATTTCACCTTCATCTTCTCTATCTCTTTGTAATTCTTTCCACCAAAGAGCAACATGTCCTTTCAACTTAGTATGTGCCAATATTACTCGAAGAGGATATTCAATTTCTTCAAGCTCAAAGAAATCTTCTAATTCACCAATCCAATCAATCAAGTCCTCGGGTCTCAAAGTACCACAGAAAATAGAAACTTCTATTCGGTAACTAGTACTTAATCAAGCTCTAGATCTATGCAACCAACTAGTTTTGTCTTCACCAGACCTATCTCTCCAATCATAACTACTAGTTCCAATAGCTTCAAAGTCTTCAATAGCTTCCTCATAACCATCATCAGTACCAAGATTCCTTGACATACTAGCAATAGCTCTCATTACCTCAGCAATCATGTCATTCTTCATCAATTCCATCTTAGATCTAAAATCAACTTTAACTTTCTCTGCAATCTTCGATTCCATAGCATCACAAAGATCTATAATCACTCTAGGGTCTAATATTCTTGGAGGCATCCTTAAA
Source organism: Chamaecyparis obtusa (assembly GCA_027943335.1). Classification (NCBI taxonomy): domain Eukaryota; kingdom Viridiplantae; phylum Streptophyta; class Pinopsida; order Cupressales; family Cupressaceae; genus Chamaecyparis; species Chamaecyparis obtusa. The sequence continues at coordinate 141,302 of BSBK01001957.1, forward strand.
TATTTTTGAAAATCCAAAGCAATAAGTCACCAACAAGGTCCTGGTGCAAACAGCCTCATCTAGTTTACACACTCAAGATCTTCAAGCTCTAATACAACCTAACGCAAGATAGGTAAGGAGGATCCAATTAAGGACAGTCCAAACAAGCAGCCAAACACCACAATGCATAATTACTCAACAAGACAATGTTTTCAACTAAATTTTCATTAACGTGCCCGACTATAAGGCCTTCCGAGTTATGGCTAATTACAATCAAGAAATAGTTCTGCAAGATCAACAAAGATCCAAGCCAACTCGAGCTAGTCTAGTTCTGAAACAAATTAGCAACTAATGGAAACCCTAAGGTAGATTTGAACTTGAGCTCGTAAGCCTCCAAGAAATCTCATTGTCTCCAAGTAAACAACCACTATCTCTACTATTAAAAACTATCAGATAACAATCTGATCTTTGAGATCTCGCATGACCCAGATCTAATCTTTTATCAATTTGCTTCTACTAACTCCAATCTCTCTAAAACAACTACCCCAAACACTCCTTAACTACTAATCTTCAGCCACAGGTCGGTTGGATGACATAATTAACTCCTAAGCCAAGTCAGCTCCTATTACAAACAAATATTAAATACAACAACAGTTGGCTCTCAAATAGCCTTACAAATATTTAATTCTCTATGTCAGCCTCTAGATCTACATAGGAGAATACAACAAAAGATACCAACAATAAATGCACCAAGTCGGCCAACCAAATCTCCAAGAACTCTAGTCGGTAAACCAAAACTACTGAGTGCCAGAGAAACAACCAAGCACCAATGAAACAACTGACCAAGCCAGGAAACACTGAGCAACACAAGCATCACCAAGCACAAGAGGTTTCATCGAGTTCCTTCAGCGACTGAGCTTCCTTCAATAACTGAGACCGTCAGTTAAAGCTGCAACCAAGTACCATAGAACCAAAACAACACACATCCATGCAGATTCACCGAGTACCATAGAATTCCCCTGCATCAAGAAAGGGTTGCCACCATTCATAAGAATTGAGTCACAATAACCTACATGTATAGTAGAGCTTTCTTGGGCCATGGTTTTGCTTCCCATTAGTATCAAGCTTGATTTCAAGGCTCAGGCTTACCCAATGCACATGGTTTGCAATCTATTGTATGCATCCTTAGAGGGTTAGTCTTGTCATATCTCACATTTTCTGAATGACAACTTGGCAATGTGTAAGAACAAGGTAAGGTAGGTGGCATGGGCAGTGCGTTGAGTTGAGGCAATACCTCTGAGTTAACAAAAAACAAATTGAGAACCCATTTTTTCATTCTTATCTTTGTGAATAATATATTGTACCCCACATTGATTTCACTTGAATGTCATGCTAAATTGAAACTTTCTCCCATTTATATCTTCCAATGTGAGGGAGAGTCACACCTCTTCATCGTGTTTGTCTTTTGCAATCATTATAACCTTTAACAATTGCCACTTTTTGAAAGAGTCATAACCCTTCATCATTTTTGTCATTTGCAAATGTCACAACCTTTCATAACTTTTCATTTTGAAAGAGTCACTTCAACCTTTTTCTTCTTATTTCATTATCTCTTCCATTAATTCTTAGAGAGCTACTCTTACCTAAACTCACCCCTTTCTGAACCCCAACTTGGCAATATGTAAGACCAAGGTAAGGTACGATGGGCACTGAGCTAACTCAAGAGAATACCTCTGAGTTAACAAAAACATGAATTGAGTCACCACTTTTTATTATTGTCTTTGTGAATAATATACCCCCACATTGATTTCACTTAAATATCTTCCTAAAATGAAATCTTCACCACTTTGTATATTTTAAGGTGGGTGAGAGTCACATCTCTTCATCAAATCTACCCTTTGCAACTGTCACAACATTTTATAATTACCACTTTTTGAAAGACATAAATCTTCACCATTTTGGTCCTTTGCAAGTGTTGCAATGTATCATAACTTTACCTTTATGAAAAATTACTTCCATATTTTTTTCTTAATCATTTTTCTCTTACATTAATACTTAAAGGGTTAGTCTTACCTCAATTCAGCTCTTCCTGAACCCCAACTAAACAATATGTAAGACCAAGGTAAGGTAGGTTGGGCACTAGGATGATTCAAGTGGATACCTTTGAGTTAAAAAAAATGAATTGATTCACCACTTTTTATTGTTTCCTCTATGAATAATATACTATATCCCACATTGATTTCACTTAAATGTCCTCGTAAAATAAAATCTTCTCCCCTTTGTATTATGTAATGGGGGGAGAGTCACATCTCTTCATCATATCTATTGTTTGCAATCATCGCAACCTTTTACAATTTTTATTCTTCAAAAGAGTCACAACTCTCCACCATTTTTGTCCTTTGCGAGTATGTCACAACATATCATAACTTTTCTTTTGTAAAATTTCACTTCCATATTTTTTCATATTTCTTTTTCTTTTACATTAAGCCTTAGAGGGCTAGTCTTTCTCTATCTCACCCCTTCCTAAACCCCATCATGACAATATGTAATACCAAGGTAAGGTAAATTGGGCACTAAGACGAGTCACAGGGATACCTCTGAGTTAACAAAAAAAAAGAAATTGAGTCACTACTTTTCATTGTTTCATTTGTATCTTCCAATATGGGGGATAGTCACATTTCTTCATAATGTCTGCCCATTGCAATGATCACAACCTTTAAATATTTTCACCATTCAAAATAGTCACAACCCTTCACCATTTTTGTCATTTGTGATTGTCACAACATTTCATAATTTTTTCTTTTGCAGGAGTCACTTATTTTTTATTATTCTTTTTTTATTTTTCTATTAACTTTTAGAGGGCTAGTCTTGCCCCAACTCACAACTTCATGAATCTTAACTTTGCAATATGTAAGACCAAGGTAAATCAAGTTAGGCATTGGGATGAGTCACAATTATACCTCTGAGTTAACCATATAAAAGTTGCACATTATTAAATGTATCTTTAAAATATAGGGTGACTTAAAAATATCATATTCATACATATTATTTATAGGTCAGAAATTATAAATAGGACCAAAATTCATAAATAAAAAGAATCATAAATAAGAACCACTATAATGTTTAATATAATAACTAATACTTCACACCAATTTATAATTATAATCAAATTTTGTATGATCTAAGACAGATCGGATTGCTTCGACGATTTGAGGTATTTGTAAGTTATGATTAAGTAATTATCAATTAGATTATTGAGAAGTGACAATATAGTAAATGCTAGTTTGACATGCTGATGGATGGTGATTGAATTAATGTTGATTTGATGGAGTGATGATTGATTTCTAAATTATATGTTTTCTTGATGGTAAGTTGAAGTAATGATTGATTTGAATTTGATTATTGTTTTCTTGATCTTTATAATTGAATGATTGCTTGATTTCTTGTGAGACGGTGAATGAAGTATAATGACTAATAAGTCCTCCTTTAATACTTGGAATGAAATCTTATTTATAATTTATTGGAGAAAGGGTCACCACAATTCATAAGAAGTGAGTCAACACAACCTACACATACAGAAGAGTTGGCTTGGGCCATGGTTTTTCTTCCCATTGGTATCAGGTTTGACTTTGAGGCTCGGGATTACCCAATGCACATGGTTTATGATCTATTGTATGCATCTTTAGAGGGTCAGTCTTTCCTTAGCTCACCTTTCCTAAATGATAACTTGGCAATGTGTAAGAACAAGGTAAGGTAGTTGGGTAGTGGGCTGAGTCGAGGCGATACCTCTGAGTTAACAAAAAATAAATTGAGAAACCATTTTTCATTGTTGTTTTAGTGAATAATATATTATACCCCACATTAATCCCACTTGAATGTCATGCTAAATTGAAACCTTCTCTCATTTATATCTTCCAATGTGGGGAAGAGTCACACATATTCATCATGTTTGTCTTTTGCAATCATTATAACCTTTAACAATTTCCACCCTTTGAAAGATTCACAACCCTTCACCATATTTGTCATTTGAAAATGTCACAACCTTTCATAACTTTCCATTTTGAAAGAGTCACTTCATCCTTTTTCTTCTTATTTCATTGTCTCTTCCATTAATTCTTAGAGAGCTACTCTTACCTAAACTCACCCCTTTTTTAACCCCAACTTGGCAATATGTAAGACCAAGGGAAGGTAGGTTAGGCACTGAGCTAAGTCACGAGAATACCTCTTAGTTAACAAAAACATGAAATGATTCACAACTTTTTATTATTGTCTTTGTGAATAATATAGTATACCTGTAGACACGGAAAATTGGCAAAAGGCTTAAATCAATAAAAAGGTGCAACAAATCATCAAAATAGCATGAAAAAATCAATAAATGGAACAAAGGCAATTCAAATCAAAGGAAAATTTAATTAAATGATTAAATGATTAAATAAAGCTTGAAAAGGGGAAAAACACTACGAAATTGATTAAATTCAATTAATGACATAGTTGTTGAAATGAAAAATCAAAATGAACATCTTACCCTTCATGGCTAAATTTAATTACTTTAATTAATTAATAAATACTAATTTCCCTCAACAAAGCAAAAAGGAGACAAAATGGACACAAATCACTCACTTTTGTTGAAATGGTCCAGCCTTTTGAAACCATTTAAATGATTGTCCCCTCCTTGTCCCCCCATTTATGGACAAAGCAAAGCCAATTGACCTTACCCAAGCATAACCATGGTTATCTCACTCTACCCCCTACCCTTGGGAAAATCCTATAAGTAGAAAGCATTTAGAAGCATAATTCATCCACTCCATATCTTTGAATTGCAGGAAAGCTCTGTCAATTTGCATCCACATCACTCACTTATCATTCTCATTGCTAATTAGCTTAAATTGCTTTGATCATAGTAGATTGTTCATCAAATAGAGCTAGAATTTGATAGAATAGATCTAAATTTGCATATCATATAGCTTAATTCTCATCTTTAGAGTGTCACTAGTGAGGATCATAGCTGAGAGCCTCATTTACCACTTTATTTTAGAGATCCATGAGATATTTAGATTAATTGTGCATTATTTAGATTAGTTTGCTTTGAATAGTGTAATTGTCTTTTAAATCTTGTTATTTCATGAAGGTGTAAATCACTCACACACAAATGGTGCCCACCGTGGGGCCCAAGGCCTCAAATTCATCATTATTTTCACGTTATTTGCAAAATTTAGGCTAGAATTGCATGAATTTGCTCACTGTTTGCAGGTTACAGAGAAGAAATCACACCTGCCAGTAAAGAAGTCACGCCTAAAGAAAAAAAATGTCACGGATGCTGAATTAAAATATCACCTACAGTCTGAACTCTTACGCATTTTAGCCTGCAGAATCACGCTTTTGTGAAAGAAATCACGCGTTCAGAAATTAAACTCTCGCGTTTTGGATAAAGGATTGATGCCTTTGGTCATTTAAATGTCGCTTAATCAGACTTAAAAAGCCACGGCCGAGGAATCATTTTACGTCTGGTGTCAAGGGAGTATTCTACCTTACTCATTTAATTTCTCACGTCTTCATTTGAAATGTCACCTTTGATAAATTAGATATCGCTTTTATAACATCAGTTTGTCATGTTCGGTAAATATTTCACGCGTAAGTAAAATTTGATATCGCACCTAGTTATTTTAATCTCGCTTGAGCCCCGCAAGGTGACGCTCGTGGTTAAAGTAATCACGTCTTTGCCAAATTAGATCTCACGTATAGTCTAGACAATGTCGCCTAACTTCACTTTTATATTTTATCAAAATAATGACTGTTGTCACGTCTGGTAAAGATTTCACGCGTAGGTAAAATTTGATATCGTACTTGGTTATTTTAATCTCGCTTGAGCCCCGTAAGGTGACGCTCATGGTTAAAGTAATCACGTCCTTGTTAAATTAGATCTCGCGTACAGTTTGGATAATGTCGTGTGGCTGTACTTTTATATGTTATCAAAAGTGTTAAAATAATGACTGTATTCTGACTTCACGTCCATTTTTTTAATCTCAGGAGTATGGTCTGTCATAAGAAAGTTCAAAAACTAGAGAGAAGGCATAACTTAGAGGAGAAATTGATCGCTAAGAGAATAAGAAATGAAAACTGGGTACACACCACCTTTGTTCTCAACAATTACTTAGAAAGGGATGTAGAGTTATATGCTAAATACATTGTTGTTGTAGATGCTTACAAACAGAAATACGTATCATTAAATTGGGAGTTTAGTCCCTAAGTTTGTAAGAATTTTGCAAATTTTGAAGAAAAAGAAAGCATAAAAAGCATAATCGAAATTGTAGCATTCTAAGCGTTGATTTTGGTTTCTCCTCACTTTGTTTGTTTGTGCCAACTAATTTGTTGGTGGAGGGAACATTTCATTAAGGTAAGGGAAGGATTTGGAGAAAAAAATGAGAAAATCTACTACTTAAAAATGCACCTAGCCTTTGCTAGCATCGTTTGAGGTATTTCTCTCATCAAGCTTGCAAACTTCCCTTAAATTGTGGCATTTTCAAAGTTCAAAACATAGTTTAATCATAAAAGGAAAAGAACAAACATTTCAATTCTAAGAACCCCTTTGTCACGGGGTTGAAAAAGAACCAAATTGATTGAGTGTTTGGGATAAGGGAAAAGCAATAGGGATATGCTCTTCACTCTTTGAGTGAATCAAATTCCCAAACTTGCTCTACCAAATCCACTTTTCATGCTTTCAAATGAACATGTTTAAAACTTAGTGGGCTCACCTCCCGAGATTGCCTTAAAAGGGCCGGTGAGAGGGACAGCCCAAAGTGGGATACACTTGCTTTTGTCGTGAGAATCTGACCCACTATAAAATGAAACGCGTGTATCCTTAATGGGGTTCATGACAAAAGGATTTTAGCTCTTTCGAACTTCCTCTAGTAGTCTTAACGGATTGCGCAAAATCGTGCTTCGGTGGGTGTGAGAAGCCCCTTAACATACTTGGGGGATGAATGGCTAAGATCTATTTTGAACGGAAAACTTACTATATAATGGTAAAATAGCAAAACTACCTATTAAAGCCATGTTTATGAACCAATTATGTGCTAGGTAGATTGCGTGGAAGCTATTCTTGTGTTTCAACCTGTGAAAACGTTCAAAAATATACACATTAGAGCATTCTAGGGATATGGTACCAAATTGATGTGTGTGTTGAGATTTTTTTTATATTTTCAAACAAGATATTCCAAAGTTATTGATCAAAACATCATTAAGATTCTAAACCATTTAAAATTGATCAAAAATCTTTACCTTATTCCAAAAACTAGCTTATCAAAAGAAGTCAACATACCCTTAAAAGTTTGTTCATGCCTGTTCTTACAAGATCACTCTCTATAAAGAAAACATTACAAATAGATGGGACCTACAAACGAGAAGAGCTCCCATTTTCAGAGGATACTTTCATTACTTCACGAGTGATTGAAAAACCTGCTAAGGCAAAGGACACTAACAAGATGTTTAGCGGTACCCTAGGAAATACCGATCCTAACAACCAAGGAAACAACATGAATGGGGGTATGGATCCTAACAACAATCAAGGAAATTCTAATAATGGAGGAAGAGATCCTAATTCCCAAGAAGCAAATTCACAAGGCAACAAATTACCTCCTCATCATAATACAGACCTACCCCCAACTACGGAAGAAGCCACGGATGAAAAGGCATTAGAGGCAAGACAATGTCCTTATTTCATAGAACTAATGAAAAAGACCATGCTTCTGGATATAGAAAAACACTTCATGGACTTGATACAAATGGGGGTAAAGCTACCTAAAGATTTTGACATAGAACAACTAAAGCCCAAGGAAATAGAAGACCCTATGGAAGCAATAAGGGAACAATTCAAGGCATTACAAATGGAAATCGACAGTTTGAAACAAAACGGGGCTCCTAAGCCTTTCTCTATTGAAACATTATGTCCTTTTCCATTCGATAAGAGTTTGGTCATGGTGCCTTTTCCCATTAATGTAACATTTCCTAAATATGATAGGTATGAAGGAACATCTGACCCACATGATCATCTTCGGGGGTTTTTTGCATTGAGTCTTGAATTCATGCATGAAACAACCTATTTAATGAGATTATTCCCAAGAAGCTTGGGAGGAATGGCCATGGATTGGTTTTCAAAACTACCATCCGGCATCAAAACCTTTGAAGAATTAGCTTCTAAATTCGTGACTCATTACTCCTATAACATCAAACATGAGGTCACAATGATAACATTATGTAACACGAAGCAACAAGATGGAGAAGCCTTCCTCACATTCTTGCAAAGATGGAGGACTACATTTGCTAGATATCCAAGAAGTGTACCGGAAAAAGAGAAAATGGATATCTTTATCAACGGTTTAAGCAGCAAATTAAATTATAGACTAAGGATGCAATGTCCTAAAACCTTCCAAGATTTGATTGATAATGGAGTTACAATAGAAGAAGTGTTGATTAAGAGTGGAGAGCTGAAATTGTACAAGGAAAATAAGAACAACTCTAACTCCAACAACAACAACACCAACAATAACAACAATCAAAATAAAGGTTGGTACAATAACAATAGCCATTATGCTGCAAAAAATAACAACAAAGGCATTGTTAATGATGGTGTAGTGGATTCCAGCAACTTGAAGGTGATTCCATTTTCCCTTACAAAGACACCCAATCAAGTGAATAATACTAATCAAGCATATAATGCACCTTCCAACAATAACAACAATGCCAACAAGAATAATCAAGGAAACAAGGATCAAAACAGCAAGTATGATAAGTATTTGAAGCCCACTCCTTCAAGACATTTTACACCCTTGGGAGAATCACTTGAAACTGCATTAAAGGCTCTCATGGCTAACAATGTTATTACATTACTTGCTATTAAGCCTTATGAACCAAACCACAAGTCGGGCTGGTGGGATGCTGAGAATCATTGTGAATATCATAGGATTCAGGGACACACTACAAATGAATGTCTACAATTAAAGAATGTGGTGCAAGACTTGATAGATAATAACATAATCACTGTTGATGGACCCCAAAATAATGAAGATCATACGGCCTTCAAACAACCTTTTTACAAACATGATAAAGGTGAGTCATCAAATGGCAAGAAACAAAGTGCCAATAATCTCAACTTTGTGCCATCATATGATCATATTTTTAATGGTATAATAATTAATGAACAATCTCAAAAGGAAGCAACAAATGTCATTACAAGAGGGAAAAATTCTAGAATGACTTTACAAGGAATAGTCCCTCAAAACACCAATATCCCACAATCCAACATTGTGGTCAAACAACCTCCTACAGCAGCAAGGCCTTATAGTTTGGTGGATCAATTGCAACGTACTCCAGCACAAATCTCAATCTTCAAGTTATTAAAGTTGTCACCAAATCATAAAGAGATTTTAGAAAAATCTTTAGAAGAGACACATGTTTCTACTACCTTAGGGGAAGAAAAGTTTCAAAATATGGTAGGACATCTCGTGGCTCCTCATTGTCTTTCATTTTCTGATCAAGACGACATGTCTATAACTCATCCTCAAAATTTTCCATTACATATAGAGGTTTTGATCAAAAGGCATAGAGTCAAAAGAGCCCTTGTTGATGGAGGGGCTGGTCTTAACATCTGCACATTAAGTCTTGTAAAATCCTTAGGTTTATCTGAGTCTTGCATTGACCCTACAAAGAAAATCACCATAAAAGCTTACGATGAAGCTGAAAGAGCTTCTAAAGGCATGATTGTATTGCCTATCCAAGTGGGACCAGTCAAGAAGGAAACCAAGTGTCAAGTGTTGGACATGAAATTAACCTATAACATCTTATTGGGAAGACCATGGATTTATGAGATGCAAGCCGTCCCATCCACATACCACCAATGCATCAAGTTCCCATACATGGGTGAAGAAATCACAGTTGGAGGAGACTCAAATCCATTCCAATATTGTAATGCACTCAAACCCTTGCATGAATTATACATTCCACATAATTGTGAAGGAATTATTCCAAGAATCACCAATGAAGATACACAAAATCCTCTTCAAGCTAGCTCAACTACATCAACTAAGGGCAAGGAAAAAGTGAGCTACGAGGGTCCAAATGTAATGGAAAGTCCATATTTAGCACCTAAATTGGAGATAGTGATCTACAAACCTACGAAAGAGGAAAAGGAACAAGCTAAAGAAGATCATTACCAACACATGAGTGAGATGATGAACAAATTTGACAAACAATGCAAGATTAGTTCAAAAGGAATAGGAGAATATTCAGTTTCTCTATTTGACATGCCCATATCTCCCAAATCACATGGTAAACCATCAAAAGAACATCTTCCACATAAGTATATTTCTTATTTTGTGAGGGAAGATAGCAAAGCAACATGGGATAAGGAAGAAGATGAAGTCCTTCAATGGATTTATCATGATGAAGATGATACCTTAGACACTCCCATGGAAAGAATTCAGCATGTCAATATACAAACTGAACAATATGGGAAAGGATTTGATATTATACAAAAGATGGGATACAAAGGAAGAGGACCCTTAGGTCAAAGAAATAGAGGGTTATTAGAACCTATTGAACCTATTTGGAGGGAAAGTCATGAAAAATCCGGAGTAGGTTTCCAATACAAAGGAGAAAGTTCAAGTCCAATGCATGATTTTCATCCTCAAATAAATGCATTAGAATCCGAAGGAGATAGTGATGACTCTAGGGATTATGAATGGGATACTTTATCAGAGGAGTCATGTCAAGATAAAGAAGTCATTGCTATACATACTTATGCAAAAATCCCAAAACAAGATGCTCCAATTAATGAAGAACCTCCTATTCAAAGGCCTAATATAGAACAAACATCTAATAGTGGAGCATGGATAGAAACATTTTGGACACCTTCAGAGGAGGGAAATTCAAACGTTAGTTTTAACCCGCTTGTGGCTTTTCCCACATTGTTTCCTATAGAGGTTGACAAGGATTCGAGTGAAGGGGACTTTAACCCTGCTTCCATGGATCATCTTGAGGAAGCGCACATCATAGATCTAAATGAAGTCATGTCCATTAATCCTATTGATGATACCTTACCCAATAATTCCTTAATTTTGATGCACCCGGACCTCATTGATTGGGATCAAACCGAACCACATGACTTACTTTACTTCCCAAATGACCAAGCAACAAACCAATACCTCAATGCGGTTGAACCCTCTTTCACCAACGAACTCAATGCGGACATAATGACAATAGCAAGGGTCCAATCTCTTAGTCAAAAAAAAAAAATGAAAAAAAAAAAAAAATGAGAAGTTCTATTGGTGAAAACCCAACTGTGGCACCATTAGAAGAGAGATTGGACACTTTACCTAAACATGAAGAAGAACGGTCATCTATTCTCATAGAACCAACAGAAAAAGTTAACATTAGTATGGAACTAGATCCAAAGGTCATACACTTGGCTACATCACTTACATCTCTTGAAAGAGAGGACTTTATCAAATTCTTCCAAGAACAACAAGTGAATTTTGCATGGTCATATGCTGACATGCCCAGACTGGATCCTAATTTCATAATGCACCATCTGAATGTTAGACTCGGAGTTAAACCTGTGAAGCAAAAACTAAGGAAAATTCACCCACATGTGGCTCTCCTAGTCAAGGCAGAACTGGAAAAATTGTTAAAGGTGGGGTTCATAAGAACAATAGCATACACTGATTGGATCTCTAAAATTGTGTCGGTTACTAAGCATGATAAATCTATCCGTGTGTGTACGGATTTTGAGATTTAAATCTTGCATGTCCCAAAGATGACTTCCCATTGCCAAGCATTGATACCATAGTGGATCTGACAGCAGGTCACGCAATGTACTCATTAATGGATGGATTTAGTGGCTACAATCAAATAAAGATTGCTCTTGAAGACCAAGAGAAGATAGCATTTACTTGCCCTTGGGGTACTTTTTGTTGGAATGTCATGCCCTTCGGTCTTAAAAATGCTGGAGCTACATATCAAAGGGCCATGATGACTATTTTCCACAACATGATGCACACTTTCTTAGAAGATTATGTGGATGACATTCTAGCAAAGTCCCATAATAGAGAAGAACATTTACAAATCCTAAGAAAAATATTCATTCGGTTAGAACAATTCAAAGTTAGATTAAACCCAAAGAAGTGTGCCTTTGGTGTCCAATCCGGCAAGTTATTGGGTTATATAGTGTCAGCAAAAGGAATTGAAGTTGATCCTGAAAAAGTACAAGCCATTCTAGAGATGGAGATTCCAAGAAACATTAGCCAAATGAGATCACTACAAGGAAAGATTCAATCAATAAGGAGATTTATATCTCAATTAGTAGAAAAGTGTCACTCCTTCACCAGATTGCTACACAAGGACACTACATTTATGTGGGATGAAGAATGTGATAAGGCCTTTGCTATTTTGAAGACTTATTTGATAAACCCACCTATTCTTATGTCACCTATCAAGGGCAAAGAACTGTTGTTATACATATCAGCCACAGAAAGGTCTCTAGGCATATTGTTGGCACAAGAAGATGAGCAAGGAAAAGAAAGGGCAATCTACTATCTTAGTAGAACCTTAATAAAATATGAACTAAATTATTCATTCATGGAAAGAGCATGTCTAGCAGTGGTCTTTGCATCTCAAAAACTAAGACATTATATGTTGATGCATAAGATCAAATTAATTGCCAAGATTGATCCTCTCAAATACTTGCTAAGTAAAACTGCCTTAACAAGTAGAATAGCAAAATGGGTCATGATCCTAAGTGAATTTGACATTGAATATGTTGATAGAAGAGAAATTAAAGGACAATTGATAGCAAATCACTTAGCAGATAACCCAATGGAGTCTACACAAACCATTCAAATTGAATTTCCAGATGCAGCAATTGTCAACATAGAAGCAAAAACATGGAAATTATATTTTGATGGATCTTATACACAAGGAGGTTCTAGAGCAGGTATATTATTGGTTACCCCTCAAGGGTACACCATTCCAAAGTCCTATAAACTCTTATTTCCATGCACCAATAACATAGCGGAATATGAGGCATTAGTCATTGGCATCAAAATGGCTTTGGAATGGAATATTGCAGAATTACAAGTGTATGGGGATTCCCAACTCATAATCAATCAGGTTAATAATGAATACAATACCAAAGATATAAAATTGATGAAATATAAAACCTTGATTGATGGATGGAAGTACTTTTCTTTGATCACATTTGAACAGATTCCAAGAGAAAAGAATAGAGCAGCAGATGCCATGGCTACCTTGGCTTCCTTATTACAAAAACCAAATCAAAATGAGAAGTATGAGTTCTTGGTGGAAGAGTTGGTAAAACCGGCATTCAACCTTCCTGACACCCAAATTGTTGCTCTTTTACATGGACATGACTCTCCTTGGTATGGACCCATCTATACTTACCTTAAAGACCAAGTACTCCCCATAAACCAAACTCGTGCCCAAAAATGTAACTTCATACGCCAAGCCACCCGTTACCTAATCCTTTCAAACACATTGTATCGTAAGGGTCTTAATGGGATGTTACTTAGATGTTTAGAGGAAGAAGAGTCTAAGTTAGCTTTACGTGAGGTCCACGAAGGCATTTGCGGGTCACACTCAAGCGGTCTTAATCTAGCTAAGAAAATCCTTCGTTTAGGGTACTTTTGGACAACATTAGAAAAGGATGCTTGTCAATTTGTGAAGACATGCAGCAAATGTCAATATCACGGTAACATGATACATGCACCGGCTCAAGAATTACACCCATTCATTACACCATGGCCTTTTTATCAATGGGGTTTTGACTTGATTGGAATCATACATCCTCCATCTTCAAACGAACACAAGTATATCATCACAGCAATAGAATACTTCACCAAATGGGTGGAAGCAGTTCCATTAACAACAGCAACTGGCAAACAAATTTCAATGTTCATATTGAACCACATAATTTTCCGCTATGGTATTCCACATGCCATTATCACAGATAATGGGAAATAATTCAAAAATTAGGATATTGATGAACTTTGCATGACATTCCACATTACACATCATTCGTCATCCATTTATTATCCACAAGGCAATGGACAAGCTGAAGCAACGAACAAAAACATCCTCAAAATATTAAAAAGATCAATTAACAAATCAGGAAGAGATTGGCACGTGCAAATAAATTCCGCACTATGGGCTTACAGAACTAGTATCAGAACACCTACAGGAGCCACCCCATTCTCTTTAGTGTATGGAACCGAAGTAGTTCTACCATTAGAAGTTGAAATTCCATCTTTACGGGTTTCATTAAGAGGATTGATCACTGATGAGGATTATAGGATTGCCAGACTGCAACAATTGGAATTGTTAGAGGAACACCAGACTCAAGCTTATGAGCATTTAAGAGTTTATCAAAATAGGATTTCACGCAATTACAATAAACACATCAAACCAAGAACTTATCAAGTAGGAGACTTGGTATTAAGAGAAAATCCCAAAAATCAAGCTGAAAGGGAAAAAAAAAAGGAAAGTGGGAAGCTAATTGGATAGGCCCATTTGTGATAGTGTCATCCTTTAGAACTGGAACATATAAGTTATCAGATTGTAATGGTGAAGAGTTACAAGAACCCATAAATAGCATTCATTTGAAGAGGTTCTACACCTAAAGCCGATGAAAGAGTATAAAGAGTATCAGATGAGAGAGCATCATAATTATTGTACATAGTTGAAAAGAGATCTTAAAAATACAAAAACATTTGAAAATGGAAAATCCAAAAATATTGGAAAGGAAGAAAGATCAAAAACAGTGGAAAATTGAGCATGAAGAAAGCAAAAACATTTGAAAAACTATCCCTTGGTGAAAACCTAGCAATAGGTGCCAAGGTGATAAGGAAAAATACAAAAAAAAAAAAAAAAAAAAAAAGTGCCTTGGTGAAAACCTAGCAATATACGCCTCGGTAGCAAAAAAATGAAAAAACAAAAAAAAAGCACCCAAAGGTAAAAACTTGGCAACAAACACTTTTGGTTTCCTTAAGTCGTTTCTTTCCTAGTCACATGTGTACATAATGCATCTCATCATCCCATTTGTCCAAACCTTCATTGGATCCGTCATTTGTACATAGTCATAATAACATTTTTAGCATCATCCTTTGCATTGCCCAAAAGTTGTCAAAACTGATACATCAAACACTTGGGGACAGCATAAAACAGATCGGAAAGTGGGTACCTCAAAAAAAGATTCAAATGAGCAACATTCAGTCACAAGCAGAAAGAGATCAACATTTTCAGAAGAGAGATCAGATTTTTGTAAACCTTCGGTTGATATCATTGTTTACTAACCAAGAAGTTGACTACCACAACAAATCCTTGAGCCTAAATTGACTTATTATTCAGGATTAAAAATCAAACATCATTCTATGATCAAAATACTTGGAAATATTATTTGAAGATCAGAAAACAATGCAAAACACCTAGATAGATTCTTTTGAAAAGTTGGTTAAAATCTGTTTACTTACATTAATTCAATTTGTATCAAGTCTTTTTAGCTAATCAATGATGTTTCAACTAGATTGGCAATGATGGAGACATGATATTTTTCTTGACTATGAAGTGAATGTTTGGAGGACGATTCATTGCCTTATGAGAATTCATCTAAAGACATGGTCATCAAAGAACCATCGAGGATTATCTTATAAAACAATGAGTTAACTTTTATTTGTTTACGCAACCGGATACCTTGGATATTTAGATTCTTCATATCTAAATGCCAAAATCCACTTGCAACATAGAATCTGACAAAATCAGTATTCGTACTCTCATGATTATTTGTAATCAGTGATAGTCGTATCGATGAGACCGATGGGAAAGCAACATGGAGGTTACCATATGAGCAATAAAAAGTGATATTCATATCATCATGTCAGTAAGCAGTGGTGATTGTATCGACTTTCCGGTCCCAAGTGCTCGATGATGAAAATTTATCCTCAAGGCATTTATTTGCTAAAAGCTAGTGACACTTAGCTGCATTGCATTGCATTATCTTGGAAGGTTAATTGCATTATCATGTTAGATTAATTTCATGTGCATTTGTTTGTAGTATTTTTCCAAGGGAAAAGGGGGGTCATTCAATTGAAATCTTGATCAATCATAAAATGGGTCATTCAATCAAGAATCAAGGAAAGTCTATAAATCATAAGTGTCCATAATATCAAAGATCCATGAACTTTGTCTAATCAAAGATACAATGTCATCAAAGTGATACATCAAAGTCCTGATCAATAACTGAAATATCATGATACAATATCAACAAGCTGAAAGAGCTCCATAATCAATCATCTCAATAACCTATACTCTAGCTGGGTCAAACCCATGACTTAAATCCAAATATCCAAGAAGCTAAGGTTCGTATATATATATATATATATATATATATATATATATATATATATATATATATATATATATATATATATATATATATATCATTTATGGAAATGTGCTTGTTTCACAAATCAAGGGAATCATATCAGTATTCTATATCAGTGAGTCATTTTACGTCAATCAATCCTATCAAAGTATCAAGCAATCACACCCAGTACCATCATTCGTGTCTCTGTGTCCTGAGAATGAAGCAAGCAGTATCAAATCATATCAGTTTTCACACTGATTGATTTATCCTATCAACTGTATCAGTTTTCACATTGATCAGTTATCCCATATCAGTTTTACTATCCTATCAGATTGACAAATCACATTCATTGGTACCATTATCCTGTTATAATCACTTGTTTCGCTTAACTACAACAGACCTATCTATCTTGGATGCAAATTTGTGAGTCATGGCATATCATCAATATTTTTCAGAAATGAAAACATATTGGACCAATCAATCAAAATCTTTCAAATCAAGGAATCAATATGTTTTATTTCTGAGGGGGCATCAGAGTATCAAATTGGCATCGCATCAAAAAAATTTATCAGTGGGGCATATCATATCAAGTTATCATATCATATCAATTTCATATCAGGAGGCAAATTAGTATTAGATCAGTTTATCATATCATATCAGGTAGCATATCACTATTAGAGACAGTATCATATCATCGTACCAACTATCAGAGGTATCAAGGAATCAGAACCAGGACCTGAATCAGATCATCATAATAAGGGAATCTTTGAATCGGTGTTCTTCGCACATCGACTCAAAGAGGGGCATTTGTAGACAAGAAAAATTGGCAAAAGGCTTAAATCAATAAAAAGGTGCAACAAATCATCAAAATAGCATGAAAAAATCAATAAATGGAACAAAGGCAATTCAAATCAAAGGAAAATTCAATTAAATGATTAAATGATTAAATAAAGCTTGAAAAGGGGAAAAACACTACGAAATTGATTAAATTCAATTAATGACATAGTTGTTGAAATGAAAAATCAAAATGAACATCTTACCCTTCATGGCTAAATTTAATTACTTTAATTAATAAATAAATACTAATTTCCCTCAACAAAGCAAAAAGGAGACAAAATGGACACAAATCACTCACTTTTGTTGAAATGGTCCAGCCTTTTGAAACCATTTAAATGATTGTCCCCTCCTTGTCCCCCCATTTATGGACAAAGCAAAGCCAATTGACCTTACCCAAGCATAACCATGGTTATCTCACTCTACCCCCTACCCTTGGGAAAATCCTATAAGTAGAAAGCATTTAGAAGCATAATTCATCCACTCCATATCTTTGAATTGCAGCAAAGTTCTGTCAATTTGCATCCACATCACTCACTTATCATTCTCATTGCTAATTAGCTTAAATTGCTTTGATCATAGTAGATTGTTCATCAAATAGAGCTAGAATTTGATAGAATAGATCTAAATTTGCATATCATATAGCTTAATTCTCATCTTTAGAGTGTCACTAGTGAGGATCATAGCTGAGAGCCTCATTTACCACTTTATTTTAGAGATCCATGAGATATTTAGATTAATTGTGCATTATTTAGATTAGTTTGCTTTGAATAGTGTAATTGTCTTTTAAATCTTGTTATTTCATGAAGGTGTAAATCACTCACACACAATACCCCACATTGATTTCACTTAAATGTCTTCCTAAAATGAAATCTTCACCACTTTGTATATTTTAAGGTGGGTGAGAGTCACATCTCTTCATCAAATCTACCATTTGCAATCGTCACAACATTTTATAATTACCACTTTTTGAAAAAGTCACAAATATTCACCATTTTTGTCATTTGCAAGTGTCACAACGTATCATAACTTTACTTTTATGAAAAGTAACTTCCATATTTTTTTCTTATTCTTTTTTCTCTTACATTAATACTTAAAGGGATAGTCTTAACTCAACTCAGCTTTGTAGAGCCTCCCTTGTTTGTCTCCTTCCACGAACATCCTAATGGTGTGGTTTCAAACTTCACACTCGTTGAGTATGATCATGTTGGTCCCATGTGAGGGTGAACCATTAGGAGGATCTGATTTTTGAGCATATTTTCAATGCCCTGCATTAGCTTGAGATGTTGGGTGTGGTCTTGGATTATATTCCGGTGACCCTTATAGATAGGGATGAGTCGATCTTGAGAATGCAGTGATTATTTCCGCATTATGTTTTATGATGACATCTTGAGATGCACCTAGTTCAGCTTTGTCTTATGTTAATCAGGAAGTTATCATTGGGGGTTGTGACGGGTGTATTAAGGGATCCTCGCTGATCCTATCATTGTATTTATTTTTTTTCTACATTATTTACTCTATAATTAGAAAAGATATGTTGATTCATTATGGATTTATATTCTGATGGATAGAAGCTTGACCTCTAATTCGTGATGTACTCTTTTCATGTTTCTTATGTACTCATGTCAATAATTCTAGGATGCTCTATGTTTGGAATAGGATTAATTGAATTCAACTGATCTTTGTGATAGTGAAATTGAGTGCATGTTTTGTAGAAATTGAATTAGAGCAAGGTAATTTAAATAATAAAAAGGTGAAATATATATTCTCATGTACTTAAGATTGTTTTCCGGGTGTATGTAATTTCTAGAAGTAATACAGTAGGAAAGGTGTGTTGAGTCGAGAATTGAGTTGGTAGAATGTACCCTTTATGAATATTGAAATGTTACTATTTGGATATGCATGATTACATAAAAGACCATTTGAATTTATATTAGGTTGAAATGTGAATTAATATGAAGTTAATTTTAGGTCTTGATGTTAGGAAAGAGATTTTTGGGTATTATGCTTTGATTATTGATTCAAGAAATGTAATTCAAAGTGATTACGAAATCAATTGAAATGTTAATATTTTCTTGATTATGAAAGGTATTTTAGGATGCTTGTGAATATTATATTTCTAGAGATTTCATGATGAAGGAAATTCTGAGTATTATGCTTTGATGTTATATTGATGCGAGAAATGTGAATCAATTGAAATGTCGTATGTAAATGATTTAAGTTGTTTGTGATAGATATGTTTCTTTAAATATCATGATAATAAAATTTAATAGATTTTGAGTAAATGTGTTCTTGTGAAAAGTGAATTTCATATGATGTTGTAAAATGTAGTTAGATTTTATGATGATTTAGGACTTACTTTCATGCTTTGATTATTAGGACTTGATTTATGGTATTTGATGAATCATTAATTTAGAATATTATGCTTTAATTTTATATTTATGCAATAAAAGTCTATGTGAAATGATCATGGTTAATATGTTAGGTTAATTGATATATCATTGTGTTTTTGGATTAACTAACTTTGAATTTAAGAAATGTATTATTGAAAATTATGTGATTATCTTGTGATAAAGTGTGGATAAAATTAGAATTTTATGATGTGTTTGAGTGTGATTATTATGATGTATTTTATATGTATATGTTATTGGATCTTTCATGAGCTACTAATATTTTATCTAGTGTGCAAGAAATGACCAAGGATTAAATAAGGGGAAATTAAAGATGGATGCATGTGAAAATCGTGTTAAACCCAAGGTTATCTCCAAAGGGAGAAATAACCTCGTTGTGATGTACAATGTTGTAAATTAATGTTTGATTTTATTATTTAATTATTTTTATTTTTATTTTAAATTAATGTCTACTTGGCATGCCATGTGTGTAGTGATGTATTGTAATCTTTTGTGGTGTCAATTGACACATGTGTTGTGAGTTGGCATGGCCAAGTGCATTGTATATTAGTTGTCTTCCACCTTTGAGTCACCTTGTAGAATCCCAAGGTTAGGTTTCTTGGTTGTTGAGCCATATGAGGGAATCTTATTTCAAATTTTTGTGAGTCAACTCTTAGTAGACTTTTGAGAGGCTAAAAGTAACCCAAAGGGTTATTTAGGGTTAAAATAAGATAACCCCATAGGTGTACTTTGGGTTGGGGGTCAAAGTTTGACCAATAAGATATTTTTAGACCATTTTTGCCTCTTCTAAAGATGTCTTTTTGAAAGCTGATGAATTTGGTAAGTGTGTCATATCTTCCTCTCTTTTCAATTTTGAATTTCCCTCATGTTGAAGAGAGAAATTTTGGATAGTGTGCCCAATCATCTTTGAGGTTAGGTAGGGTTTTCCTTTTTAGTGGGATGGAGAGGAATTTGGTAGGTTGATTGCCCACTCTCCAATTTAGTAGACTTCTAGTGGACTTTGCAAGTTTTGGTGGACTTACCAAGGAAAGAAGGATTGTAGGAAAGGGAGCTCTTCTCAACCCACTTTTGCCATAGCTTGGACTAAGATTGGTTGCCTTTTCATGGAAGACTCTTTCTTTTTCTTGTATGTAAAATGTAAATTTCTTTGTTATATTATTATAATAGTTTTTTGAAGCTTCATGCTTTCAATCATGGCTTCTTGTTATGTGTTTATTTGTTGATTTTGTTTAGTGTCTTTATTTTATTGGGGTGTGCAAGGCCAAACTCACCCTTGGGAGGAAAGAGAGCTTTGATGGGTGAATGGATTAAGTTGGGAATACTCATTTAGTATAGAGTCCTTCCTCAAAGAGGAAGGGGATGAGGCATGGATATATGGGCTCCATGTTTTTATTCTTGTTGTATACTTATTTGGGGGTCATAAGGGTTGTATTTTGTAAAAGGAAATGTAAGGGTTGGTACTTTTTTTTTATGGTTGTGTGAAGGCAATGGTTATGGATTTTGGGCCTTGTTGAAGGCATGATTTTACTTTTAAATGGTGTCTCCTACTTGGGTACTTTCCACCTTCACCCCTTTTATGGGTCCAAGGTGACCCATTGTGTGAATATTCTTGGGATGGGAATTTTGTGTTTACATGTACTTGCTAGTTTTTATGTGTATGTGTGTTGAAGCATGTATGTAACCCTCATCCATCCTTTTTTCCTCAAGCTCAAGGGTGGCCATGTAATGGCCTAGGTTGGGAGGTGAGCCTTCATGGTCAAAGTGATTTTCTTTTGCAGATTTTCATTTGATGAAGTTGTTGGTTTTGTTGAATAAAAAGAAGATTTTGTCATTTCTACTTGTAGATTTTATGTGTAAAAAGGGATATAAAGTCATATGTAAAAAGTAGAGTAAAAAGGTCATGTAAATGTCTAATAGCATATAAAATGCTTGTAAAAGTTTGTACATAAATGTGAAATGATCTCCAAAAGTTTCTATGTTGTTTCTAAGGAAAGAAATTGTAAAAATGTGTATTCCTTATGCTTAAATGAAAAAGTAAGTTTGTTGGTTTGTTTTTCTATATGCATGAAAAAGTTATATTTTCTTATAAATGCAAAAACCCTTCTTATGTAGACAAAGTTTATTTCAAGCATTTATTTGGAAAAGAAAACTTAATGTAGATTTTCTTTCTTAATTATCTATATGAGAATAGATTTCATTTTGATATCATGTTAGTTTTAAAAAAAAGTCTTGTACACACACACACACACACACACACACACACACACATATATTGATGTATATACCCTATTGAAATACATTGCTATGTTGATGTTAAAAAAAATAGCACCTAAAAATGTGTCCATATGAGCTCGAATGAAGCTTCTAAAATTGTAAAAAATTAAGATTTGTGATTTTTAGAAAATATCAGAAGCAGAAATCAACAACCACCTACACAATTGTGTAGATCATGAAATTCTACCCCAAAACAAAAAAAATTACTCAAAAAAAGGAGACAGGATAAATGAGATATCATTGTTTGAAAATTGCCTCTAAAATTATTTTTTCTAAATCGCCACCATCGCACTTCCAAAATTCAAATGGCTCTAGATTTGGTTTCAGATGTACGATTTGAATGAAACAAAATTTGATTTAAGGATTTTTGGACCTCCTCAATGTGATTCCAACCTCTAATTTGCACCAGCAAGCTCCAATTTTGACCTGCAATAAAAGTCTCTCAAAATAGGTTATACAATGACAATGGAAGAAAGATTGGATAAACCCTCTTATTGATTTTAATTTATGAATATTCTTATTTTATTGGTCTATCTCATTCAGCCCTTGTGTATATATATACATAAGTATATATGTGTGTATATACAAACCCTAGGTGTGTACATACACACATGTATACTCATGTATATATTTGAACTTGATTTTTTCTTCATTTCTTCTACCAACCAAACCTGCACACACAAAATGAACAATTAGGGTTTTGGCCAATTTTTATTTTAGGGCCTAATCCTAATTTTGAAATTAGGGTTAGGGTTGGCTTTTGGAGCCATTTTTAATTTTAAAATCTTAATTATAATTTTTATTTTAATTATGGATTAACATTTTAATTATTGGTTATTAGTAATTAATGACTATTGACTTTACACAATCCTCTTTTTAAAATTTGATTTTAAAATATTAATTTGTTTTATCTTGAGATTTTAAAAAAGATTCTTTTTTATTATTTAGTAGGATTATGTTTAGATTTAAATCCATGTCTTATTTTAATTTAATGACTTTTGACTTTTGACAGTCACTTTAATTTGAATTCTGATATTTATTATTTTTATTTTCATTGTGATTCTGAAAGAGATTCTTTTATTATTTAGTGAAATTTTAATATTTTTCTTTTGGATGTCATTTTTAATTAATTTAAATTTGATAATGTTGAGATATTAATAAAAGGACCCTTATTCTTTTTAATGCTATTCTTGGAATTTACTATTTTTTAAATTTAAAAATTAATGCCTATTTCCGATTGAATATTATTTTTAATTTTTATTATAAATATGGTGATTAAATTTAATGTTTAATTTAATAAAAATATTTTAATGTATTAATAGGTTATTCTAAGGGAAATTATATAATGTATTAGGATGGGACTTAGATAAATAACTTTCCTTTAGCCTAAATGATTATTTTAACATTAAAGCTTTATTATGGTTATTTTAATCTTTTAAATGTTTAATTTAAATTAATTAATTAACTTTGATAGCATTATGTTTTGGGATTAAAATATAGTTTTTTAAATTAATTACTATTAACATTATAACTTTAAAATAAGTAAAAACTTTGTAAACCTAGGTTTTGCATAAGAATGTTTTTATGATCATATTTATTTAGTTTAATGTAAAGTGATTTTATTACTTTCCTAATTAAATGGATATTTAGGGGAGATTAATTTAAGTGTCCAAGGTGGGACTTAGGTAAATTATATATCCCTAGTATTAATGTCTAATTTAGTATTAATAATGTTATATGTTTTTTATTATGGAAAACAGGTTTTGATGGGGCCCTGAAACCCTACAGAACTAAAATATTAAGATAGATAAAGCATTTAAAGTATCAACAAAAAAATAGCCATAGGCTAAACAACAACCCCCCACAAGATAGCAAGATAAAACCAGAAAAAGAAAACAGGGAAGTAGAACAAAAAACCAGTAAAGGCCCAAAGCCAGGAGAACAACTTAGGCAATTTCTCTGAGAATTTCCCCAGCACAAATCTCCAACTCTGAAACTCTTCCAATCACCTCCTTGAGGTCGGAAAGATCTTTATCAGGTTCCTGAGTGTCCTTTTTCTTTGTGTTGGTTCTCATCCTCTTCCTCGATCCTTCCTCAGGAGACTTATCTTTACCACTGTTGGGAGAATGGTCTTCCTCCTTACTACCCATGTGTTCCTCAATTTTGTTAATCAACACCTTTATGTTGTCATTAGAAGGTTTAAGAATGTTATAGCTTTGCTCTACGATTTTCTGCAGGGTGCCCTCCATGCTCTGAACTCTCCTCTTCACTTCCTCCACTCTATTTTCCATATCCTTTTCCTCCTCGATATTCCTATTCTTATTGTTGTAATTGTCCCTCTCCAATTTGCCCACTCTGTATTTTCACTCCTGGATTTCATGGTAAGTCCATTTTGTGGTTCTATAGTTGTCAATTACATTGTTCTTTGCATTATAAAACACATCCATCTGAGGGTTCTCCTTTGTGATGTCACTCAAAATAACAAGGGCAAGATCAATAAGCTCCTCCAATTGAATTTTATCGTCCTTATTCTCCTTAACCAGAGTTTTCATCATCTCTCTCTTGAGACCCATCCTCATAGAAACATTATCAAAATTCCTCCAAACCACATTCTTGTCTTTGCCCGAAATCTTGCAAGTGTAATGGCCAGACTCATAATCTTCAAAACCCTGCTCATTCTCATCCCCTCTCCCCTGATTCTCCTCTTCCTCATCGCTATCCTTCCCCTCCTCCTACCTTTCCTCCTTGGATTCTTTTTCAATATCTTTCCCTCTTTTCAACCTCCTGAAAGGCTTGCCAGCAGAAACCTCCTCTCTATCGACATGCATCTTAATAGTAATGGTTCTCTTTCCTCCCATCCTCTCCTTATTTTCCTCTTCTCTGAAAAAAGTATCTTCCTCCCCATCAGTGATGTCACCCTCTGTATCCATGCCCTCCGCCCTCTCATTATAGTATCTATCAAATGAGATCCCAATGCTCTGTTTAGGGTCGAGAGTTTCCTTTTTCTCCATTTTCTCCATTTTTATTTTCTTTTTCCCTATTTTGGTTTGTGGGGTAGCATCCTCATCCATTTTTGAATGCATCTCTTGACTATCCTCAGTATCAGACAGGATATAATCTTCTCCCGACTCATATTTACCCTCCTTGCCCACCTTCCTATTCTTAATTTCTTTCCCTATTGTCCTAGCCTTAAAAAATTCATAAATTAATAGCAAAACCCCCTCATGGAAAGTAGGGTTACCAATGGGTTTCTCCCTATAGTCATTGATATTCTCATTAATAGACGAATATAGGAAGAAAGGGATAGAAATATTTGCCCCTGAACTGAAATGGTTAAGAAGCACGAAGTGGTGAGTGTAGAGGTGATCGAATCTCATGTACAGGGAGATGTACTTGATAATAGCCCTCAACACAAACCTCCATAATGGCTTGATAGAGCTCGGTAGGTAGTAGGTACTTTTCTTCACTAAAGCCTTCTTTTCCTCTACACCTTTGGCAAATTCCATCACAGCTTGCGCAGAAATATGTCTATCTCTTTAGAATTTCTTCCCAATAATGGGTATGCCCATCACCGTAGAGATAACCTCCTCAATCACCGTGAAATCCACCCCATCAATTTTGACAATCCCCTTGTTCCAAATCTTAACCATGATATGTGTAATAGAGGGTTTCCACCCATGAAGCTGGTCAATGAACGTGGTAACTTCTCCTTTTTTCAAAATGCTCCACACCTTAGAGCATCGATGCCACTTATACGCTTCATCCTTAGGTTCCCTCCTATGTCTTTCCCCCACCATATTATCATCCTCTCTGCAAACTTTTCTTTGGTAGTGATATCTTTTGGAGCCTGATTCCAAGTGATATGTATGGTTTTCCTGAAACTTCTTTTATCCACATGTAAGTTATACCCAAAATCGGGCCTCAAAGTGTGATGATGAATATTCATAAGGTGTTTCATACTTTGGCTATCATACTTACACATCATTTTTTGGCACATTTCCCATAGAACATAACCTTTCATAATTGACATTTAATGTTTCCCAATCTGCTCGAGATCCTCTCCCTTTCTATTAAATCTAAGATTTCCAATGGAATATTATGTCTGTCCATCCATCTTTTCATTTCATCATTCTTGATTGCCCAGTTGGCCAGCCTGTCAAACACTTGATTAGCTTCCCTATACTCATGAGCCACGTATATATTATCAAAGGACTTAAGGATCTGAATTCACTCTTCAATGATATTCATAATCATCCATGTAGGCTCATTCTTCTAATTAAGACAGTCTATTATATTCTTAGAATCTCCTTCCAGCCATAGTTTTCTAACTCCCATGTCCCGAGAAAGTTTGATGGTTTGATGTGCCACAATCGCCTCCGCATAGTGATTATATGTTTTATGTTATATGTTTTTTCAATCCTTGTTATTGATTAAAATAAATTGATTAATTAACTTTGGATCTTTATATCTTAAGTAAAATTATAATATTTTAATTTAAAGTATTCGAATATTATTATATTTTAATAACTAATAATTTCTAAACCTTGGTTTTCTCTTAGGGTTAATGCCTTGACTTATTTCATCCTTTTATTTAATTATTGATATTTTGGCATCTTTGGTCCTAGTTGGTAACTAGGTTCACACTAGGAACCATTAGGGTTACAATTACGATCGAATTAATCTTTTATTATATTGAACCTTTTTGGGTGTGTTGACCCAACCTTTGACTTTTAGTATTATCTAAGTTTAAATTTTCACCTTGGTTTATCCATTTTATTAACTTTTGTTTTAAACCTGGTTAGCATTTCTTAGTGACCTAGTTAGGGTTTCGTTTAGACTAATGCATTTTAACGAACAGGGGATGTTGGTAAGCCAATGCATGCCATGATACCTCTTGTAAGTTAATATGTGTTTGGATGTTGCATTCCTTTTCATGTTGAGTGTTCCTTAGTGTGTAGCCTTATTTATTTTATGTGCTTTAAAAACAAAAATTGTGTGTGTTTTGCCCTAATTTTTGGGCATGACAAGCTCTTCCTGAACCTCAACTAGGCAATATGTAAAATCAAGGTAAGGTAGGTTGGGCACTAGGATGATTTAGGAGGATACCTTTGAGTTAACAAAAAAATAAATTGATTCACCACTTTTTATTGTTGCATCTATGAATAATATACTATATCCCACATTAATTTCACAAAAATGTCCTCGTAAAATAAAATCTTCTCCCCTTTGTATCATCTAATGGGGGGAGATTCATGTCTCTTCATCATATCTATATTTTTCAATAATCGCAACCTTTTAAAATTTATATTCTTCCAAAGAGTCACAACTCTTCACCATTTTTTTCCTTTGTAAGTACGTCACACCGTATCATAACTTTCCTTTTGTAAAATTCACTTCCATATTTTTTCATATTCTTTTTTCTTTTACATTAATTATTAGAGGGCTAGTCTTTCCCTAGTTCAACCCTTCCTGAACCCCAACATGACAATATGTAAGACCAAGGTAAGGTAAATTAGGCACTACGATGAGTCACGGGGATACCTCTGAGTTAACAAAAAAAAGAAATTGAGTCATTACTTTTCATTGTTACCTTTGTATCTTCCAATATGGGGGGGAGTCACATTTCTTCAAAATGTCTGTCTGTTGCAATGATCAAAACCTTTAACAATTTTCACCATTTGAAAGAGTCACAACCCTTCACCATTTCTGTCATTTGTGATTGTCACAACCTTTCATAAATTTTTCTTTTGCAAGAGTTTTTTTCTTTTTTTCTTTTTTTCTTTTTCTATTAATTCTTAGAGGGATACTCTTACCCCAACTCACAACTTTAGGAAGCTCAACTTTAAAATATATAAGACCAAGGTAAAGAAGGTTAGGCATTGGGATGAGTCTCAATTATGACTCTTAGTTAGACATATAAAAATTACACATTATTGAATGTATCATTCAAATATAGGGTGAGTTCAAAATATCATATTCATACACATTATTTATAGGCAAGAAATCATAAATAGGACCATTATTCATAAATAAAAAGAATCATAAATAAGAACCATTATAATGTGTATTATAATAACTAATACTTCACACCAATTTATAATTATAATCAAATTTTGTATGATCTAAGAAAAATCGGATTGCTTCAACGATTTGAGGTATTGGTGAGTTATGATTAAGTAATTATCGATTAGATGATTGAGAAGTGACAATATAGTAAATTCTAGTTTGACATGTTGATGGGTGGTGATTGAATTAATGTTGATTTGATAGAGTGATGCTTGATTGCTAAATTATATATATTCTTGACTGCGAGTTGAAGTGATGATTGATGTGAATTTGATTATTGTTTTCTTGATCTTTGTAATTGAATGATTGCTTGATTTCTTGTGAAATGGTGGATGATGTATAATGACTAATAAGTCCTCATTAAATACTTGGAATTCAATCTTCTTTATAATTTATTGGAGAAAGGGTTACCACCATTCATAAGAAATAAGTCAACACAACCTACACGTATAAGAGCTAGCTTAGGCCATGGTTTTGCTTCCCATTGGTATCAGGTTTGACTTCGAGGCTCGGGATAACCCAATACACATGGTTTGTTATCTATTGTATGCATCCTTAAAGGGTCAATATTGTCTTAGCTCACCTTTCCTGAATGAAAAGTTGGCAATGTGTAAGAACAAGGTAAGGTAGTTGGGCAGTGGGCTAAGTCGAGGTGATACCTTTGAGTTAACAAAAAATAAATTGAGAAACCATTTTTCATTATTGTCTTTGTGAATAATATATTGTACCCCACATTGATTTCACTTGAATGTCATGATAAATTGAAACCTTCTCCAATTTATATCTTCCAATGTCAAGAAGAGTCACACCTCTTCATCATGTTTTTCTTTTGCAATCATTATGACCTTTAACAATTGCCACCCTTTGAAAGAGTCATAACCCTTCACCATTTTTGTCATTTTCAAATGTCACAACCTTTCATAACTTTTCATTTTGAAATAGTCACTTTATCCTTTTTCTTCTTATTTCATTTTCTCTTCCATTAATTCTTAGAGAGCTACTCTTACCTAAACTCACCCCTTTCCGAACCCAAATTGTCAATATGTAAGACCAAGGTAAGGTAGACTGGGAACTGAGCTAAGTCAAGAGAATACCTCTGAGTTAACAAAAATATGAATTGAGTCACCACTTTTTATTATTGTCTTTGTGAATAATATACTATCCCCCACATTGATTTCACTTAAATGTCTTCATAAAATGAAATCTTCACCACTTTGTATATTTTAAGGTGGGTGAGAGTCACATCTTTTCATCAAATCTACCCTTTGCAACCGTCACAACATTTTGTAATTACCACTTTTTGAAATAGTCACAA
Organism: Chamaecyparis obtusa; assembly: GCA_027943335.1. NCBI lineage: Eukaryota > Viridiplantae > Streptophyta > Pinopsida > Cupressales > Cupressaceae > Chamaecyparis > Chamaecyparis obtusa. Next base: position 170,610 of record BSBK01001957.1, read on the forward strand.
ATCTTCACCGTTTTTGTAATTTTCTAGTGTCGCAACGTATCGTAACTTTACCTTTAGGAAAAGTCACTTCCATATTTTTTTCTTATTCCTTTTTGTCTTACATTAATACTTAGAGGGATAGTCTTGCCTCAACTCAGCTCTTCTTGAACCCCACCTATGAAATATGTAAGAGAAAGGTAAGGTAGGTTGGGCATTGGGATGATTCAAGAGAATATCTTTGAGTTAACAAAAAAATGAATTGAGTCACCACTTTTTAATGTTTCCTCTGTGAATAATATACTATATCCCACAATGATTTCACTTAAATATCCTCGTAAAATAAAATCTTCTCCCCTTTGTGATCATCTAATGGGCGGAGAGTCACATCTCTTCATTATATCTATATTTTGCAATCATCACAACCTTTAACAATTTCTATTCTTAAAAAGAGTCACAACTCTTCACCATTTTTGTCCTTTGTGAGTACGTCACAACATATCATAACTTTCCTTTTGTAAAATTCACTTCCTTATTTTTTCATATTCCTTTTTCTTTTACATTAATCCCTATAAGGCTACTCTTTCCTTAGCTCACCCCTACTTGAACCCCAACATGAAAATATGTAAAACCAAGGTAACATAAATTGGACACTGGGATGAGTCACGGGGATACCTTTGAGTTAACAAAAAAAAAAAAAATTGAGTCACTACTTTTCATTGTTGCCTTTGTATCTTCCAATATGGGGGAAAGTCATATTTCTTCATAATGTCTACCCATTACAATGAACACAACTTTTAACAATTTTCACCATTTAAAAGAGTCAGAACCCTTCACCATTTCTGTCATTTGTGATTGTCACAACCTTTCATAAATTTTTCTTTTGCAGAAGTTACTTTTTTTTTCTTTTTTTCTTTTTCTATTAATTCTTAGAGAGCTAGTCTTGCCCCGACTCACAACTTCATGAATCTCAACTTTGCAATATATAAGACCATGGTAAAGAAGGTTAGGCATTGGGATAAGTCACAATTATACCTCATAGTTAAACATATAAAAGTTACAAATTATTGAATGTATCCTTCAAATATAAGGTGACTTAAAAATATCATATTCATAAACATTATTCATAGGCAGGAAATCATAAATAGGACCATTATTCATAAATTAAAAAAATCATAAATAAGAACCACTATAATTTTTATTATAATAACTAATACTTCACACCAATTTATAATTATAATAAAATTTTGTATGATCTAAGACAGATCAGATTGCTTTGACAATTTGAGGTATTTGTGAGTTATGATTAAGTAATTATCGATTAGATGATTGAGAAGTGAAAATATAGTAAATGCTAGTTTGACATGTTTATGGGTGGTAATTGAATTAATTTTGATTTGATAGACTGATTCTTGATTGCTAAATTGTATATATTCTTGAACGCAAGTTGAAGTGATAATTGATGTGAATTTAATTGTTGTTTGCTTGATCTTTGTAATTGAATAATTTCTTGATTTCTTGTGAGATGGTGGATGAGGTATAATGACTGGTAAGTCCTCCTTCAATATTTGGAATGCAATCTTATTTATAATTTATTGAAGGGTCACCTACATTCATAAGAAATGAGTCAACACAACCTACACATATAGCAAAGCTGGATTGGGCCATGGTTTTTCTTGCCATTGGTATCAGGTTTGACTTTGAGGCTCAGACTTACCCAATGCACATGGTTTGCAATCTATTGTTTGCATCCTTAGAGGTTCAGTCTTTCCTTATCTCACCTTTCCTGAATGGCAACTTGGCAATGTCTAAGAACAAGGTAAGGTAGTTGGGTAGTGGACTAAGTCGAGGCGATACCTTAAAGTTAACAAAAAATAAATTGAGAAACCATTTTTCATTGGTGTCTTTACGAATAATATATTGTACCTCGCATTGATTTCACTTGAATATCATGTTAAATTAAAACCTTCTCCCATTTATATCTTCCAATATGGGGGAGAGTCACACCTCTTCATCATGTTTGTCTCTTGCAATCATTATAACCTTTAACAATTGCCACCGTTTGAAAGAGTCACAACCCTTCACCATTTTTTTCATTTGAAAATGTCACAACCTTTCATAACTTTTCATTTTTAAAGAATCACTTCATCATTTTTCTTCTTATTTCATTTTCTCTTTCATTAATTCTTAGAGAGATAATCTTACCTAAACTCACCCATTTCCAAACCCCAACTTAGAAATATATAAGACCAAGGTAAGGTAGGTGGGGCACTGAGCTAAGTCAAGAGAATAGCTATGAGTTAACAAAAACATGAATTGAGTCACCAATTTTTATTATTGCCTTTGTGAAGTATATACTATACCCCACATTGATTTCACTTAAATGTCTTCCTAAAATGAAATCTTCACCACTTTGTATATTTTAAGGTGCATGAGAGTCACATATCTTCATCAAATATACCCTTTGCAACCATTACAACATTTTATAATTACCACTTTTCAAAAGAGTCACAACTCTTCACCATTTATGTCATTTGCAAGTGTCCCAATGTATCATAAATTTACCTTTAGGAAAAGTCACTTCCCTATTTTTTTTCTTATTCTTTTTTCTCTTACATTAGTACTTAGAGGGATAGTCTTGCCTCAACTCATTTGTTCCTAAACCTCAACTAGGAAATATGTAAGACCAAGGTAAGGTAGGTTGGGCACTGGGAAGAATCAAGAGGATACCTTTAAGTTAACAAAAAAATGAATTGAGTCACCACTTTTTATTGTTGCCTATGTAAATAATATACTATATCCCACATTGGTTTCACTTAAATGTCCTCGTAAAATAAAATATTATCCCCTTTGTATCATCTAATGGGGGGGAGATTCACATCTCTTCATCATATCTATCATTTGCAATCATCGCAACCTTTTACAATTTTTATTCTTCAAAAGAGTCACAACTCTTCACCATTTTTGTAGAGGGCTAGTCTTTCCCTACCTCACCCCTTCCTGAACCCCAACATGAAAATATGTAAGACCAAGGTAAGGTAAATTGGGCACAGGGATGAGTCATGAAGATACCTATGAGTTAACAAAAAAAAAAAAATTGAATCAGTACTTTTCATTGTTTCCTTTGTATCTTCCAATATGAGGGAGAGTCACATTTCTTCATAATGTCCACCTATTACAATGATCACAACCTTTAATAATTTTCACAATTCAAAAGAGTCAGAACCCTTCACCATTTATGTCATTTGTGATTGTCACAACCTTTCATAAGTTTTTATTTTGCAGAAGTTACTTCTTTTTTTCCTTTTCCTTTTTTTATTAATTCTTAGAGGGCTAGTATTACCCCAACTCACAACTGAATGAAGCTCAAATTCGCAATATATAAGACCAAGGTAAAGTAGGTTAGACATTGGGATGAGTCACAATTATACCTCTAAGTTAAACATATAAAAGTTACACATTATTGAATGTATCCTTCAAATATAGGGTGACTTTAAAATATCATATTCATACACATTATTTATAGGCAAGAAATCATAAATAGGACCATTATTCATAAATAAAAAGAATCATGAATGAGAACCACTATAATGTGTATTATAATAACTAATACTTCACACCAATTTATAATTATAATCAAATTTTGTATGATCTAAGATAGATTGGATTGCTTCGATAATTTGAGGTATTGGTGAGTTATGATTAAGTTGTCGATTAGATGATTGAGAAGTGACAATATAGTAAATACTAGTCTGACATGTTGATGGGTGGTGATTGAATTAATGTTGATTTGATAGAGTGGTGCTTGATTACTAAATTGTACATATCCTTGACCGCAAGTTGAAGTGATGATTGATGTGAATTTATGCCTTTAAGAAAAGTCCCTTCCATATTTTTTTCTTATTCATTTATCTCTTACATTAATATTTAGAGGGATAGTCTTGCCTCAGCTCAGCTCTTCCTGAACCCCAACTTGGCAATATGTAAGACCAAGGTAAGGTAAATTGGCCACTATGCTAAGTCACAAGGATATCTGTAAGTTTAAAAATGAAATTGAGTCAGTGATTTTCATTGTTACCTTTTTAAATAATATATTATACCTCATATAAATTTCACTTGAATGTCCTCTTAAATCTAAACCTTCTCCCTTTTGTATCTTGCAATGTGGGGAGAGTCACATTTTTTCATCATACTTGCCCTTTGCAATATCATAACTTTTCACAATTGTCACCCTTCAAAAGAGTCACAACCCTTCACCATTTATGTAATTTGTGAGTGTCACAACCTTTCATAATTTTCCCTTTTGCAAGAGTTACTTTTTTTTTCTTTTTTTCTTTTTTTCTATTTATTCTTACATGGCTACTCTTGCCTCAACACACAACTTCATGAACCTTTACTTAGAAATATATAAGACCAAGATAAGGTGGGTTAGGCACTAGGTTGAGTGACAATGATACCTATGAGTTAAACATAGAAAAATACATATTATTGTATGTATTCTCCAAATACAAAGTGACATAAAAATATTATATTCATACACATTATTTATAAGAAAGAAATCATAAATAGGACCATTATTCATAAGTAAGAACCACTATAATGTTTATTATAAGAACTAATACTTCATATTTGTTTATAATTATATTCAGATTTTTTATGTTGTAAAATAAATTTGATTGGCTTGATGATTTGAGGTATTGGTAAGTTATGATTAAGTAATTATCGATTAGATGTTTGAAAAGTGACAATATAATAAATATTAGTTTTACATGTTTATGGATGGTGATTTAATGAATGTTGATTTGATAAAGTCATGCTTGATTGTTGAATTGTATGTATTCTTGATCTCAAGTTGAAGTGAAGATTGATGTGAATTTGATTATTGTTTGCTTGATATTTTTAATTGATTGGTTGTTTGATTTTTTGTGAGACAATGGATTAAGTATAATTATTGATAAGTCCTTATTCAATACTTACAATGAAATGTCATTTATACTTTATTGGAGAAAGGTTCACCACCATTCATAATAAATGACTTAAAATAACCTACACATATAGTAGAGTTGGCTTGGGCCATGGGTTTTCTTCCCATCGGTACCAGGTTTGACTTCGAGGCTCAGGCTTACCCAATGCATATGGTTTGCAAGCTATTGTGTGTATCCTTAGAGTGTCAATATTTCCTCATCTCATCCTTTCTTAATGCCAACTTGGCAATGTGTATGAGAATGTTAAGACAATTGGACACTACGCTGAGTCGTGGCGATACCTCTGAGTTAACAAAAAAAAGAACTAAGTGACCAATTTTATTTGTTTCATTTGTGAATAATATATTATATCTCACATTGATTTCACTTAAATGTACTAAATTGAAACCTTCTCCCCTTTATATCTTCCAATGTGGGAAAGTGTCACACCTCTTCATCATGTTTTTTTTTTGTAATTATTATAACATTTAATAATTTCCACCCTTCGAAAGAGTCACAACCTTTCACCATTCTTGTCATTTGAAAGTGTCAACCTTTCATAACTTTTCTTTTTTAAGGAGTCACTTCCTCATTTTTCTTTGTATTCTATTTTCTCTTCCATTAATTCTTAAAGATATGCACTTGTCTAAGCTCACCTCTTCTCAAACCCTAACTTGACAATATGTAAGACCAAGATAAGGTAGGTTGGACACTCAATTAAGTCATGAAAATACCTTTGAGTTTTAAAAAAAATGAATTGAGTCACAACTTTTTATAGTTTCTTTTATAAATAATATATTATACCCCACATTGATTTCGCTTAAATATCTTCTTAAAATGAAATCTTCTCCACTTTGTATCTTTTAATGTGGGTGAGAGTCGCATCCATTCATCATATCTACCGTTTGCAATCATCACAACTTTTTACAATTGCCACTCTTCAAAATGGTAACAACTCTTCACCATTTTTGTTCCTTTGTGAGTGTCACAACCTATCATAACTTTATCTTTTGAAAAATTCACTTCCATATATAGTTTTCTTATTCGTGTTTTCCCTTACATTAATCATTAAATGGGTAGTCTTACCTCAGCTCACCCATTTTGAACACCAACTTGGAAATATGTTAGATCAAGGTAAGGTAAACTATGCATGGGGATGAGGCATGGGGATACCTCAAAGTTAACAAAAAAATAAATTGAGCCAATACTTTTTATTATTTCTTTAATGAATAATATATTATACCCCATATTGATTTCACTTGAATGTCTTTCTAAATTGAAATATTCTCCCATGTGTATCTTCCAATGCGGAGGAGAGTCACATCTCTTCATCGTGGCTTCCCTTTGCAATTATCACAACCTTTCACAATTGTCATCATTCAAAAGATTCACAACCCTTCATCATTTCTATCATTTGTGAGTGTCACAACTTTTTACAAATTTTCTTTTTGCATGGATTACTTATTTTTTTATTATTCATTTTCCTTTTCTATTAATTTTTAGAGGGCTAGTCTTGTCTCAAATCACAACTTCGTGAACTCTAACTTGACAATATATAAGACCAAAGTAACACAGGTTAAACACTGGACTGAGTCACAATGATACATGTGAGTTAAACATATAAGAGTTATACATTATTGCATGTATTCTCCAAATACAAGGTGACATAAAAATAGCTTAAGTAATAAATCATAAATAGGACCATTATTCATACATATAAAATCATAAATAAGAACCACTATAATGTTTATTATAAGAACTAATACTTCATACTATTTTATAATAATTTTAAGATTTTGTATGATATAAGATAGATATTTGTAAGAGATATCTAATTAGTTCGATGATTTGAGGTATTGGAGAGTTAAGATAAATTAATTATCAATTAGATGGCTGAGAAGTGATGATATAATAAATGCTAGTTTGACATGGTTATGGATGGTGATTGAATGAATACATTGATTTGATAGAGTGATGCTTGATTGTTTAATTGTATGTATTATTGATCCCTAGAGTGATTAGAGGGATAGTCTTGCCTAACTGCAAGACTATTTCTTGATTTCACTTAAATGTCTTCCTAAAATGAAATCTTCACCACTTTGTATATTTTACAGTAGGTGAGAGTCACATATCTTCATCAACTTTACCCTTTCCAATCATTACGATCTTTAACAATTCCCACCCTTCGAAAGAGTCACAACCCTTCACTATTTTTGTCATTTGCGAGTGTCACAAACTTTCATAACTTTTCCTTTTGAAGAAGGACCGCTTCCTTATTTTTATTCTTATTATTTTTTCTCTTCCATTAATTCTTATAGATCTACTCTTGCTTAAGCTCACCCATCCCTGAACCCCAACTAGGAAATATGTAAGACCAAGGCAAGGTAAGTTGGGCATTGGGCTAAGTCATTGGGATACCTTTGAGTTAGCAAAAAATAAATTGAGTCACCACTTTTTATTGTTGCCTCTATGAATAATATATTATACCCCACATTGATTTCACTTAAATTTCTTCTTAAAATAAAATCTTCCCCCCTTTGTATCATCTAATGGGGGGAGAGTCACATCTCTCCATCATATCTATCATTTGCAATCATCACAACCTTTTACAATTGCAACTCTTTGAAAGAGTCACAACTCACTTCCTAAACCTCAACTTAGAAATATGTAGGACCAAGGTAAGGTGAGCTGAGCACTGAGCTGAGTCACAAGAATAACTCTGAGTTAACAAAAAAATGAATTGATTCACCACTTTTTATTATTTTCTTTGTGAATAATATACTATACCCCACTTTGATTTCACTTAAATGTATTCCTAAAATGAAATATTCACCACTTTGTATATTTTAAGGTGGGTGAGGGTCACATCTCTTCATCAAATCTACCCTTTTCAACTGTCACAACATTTTATAATTACCACTTTTTGAAAGAGTCACAACTCTTCACCATTTTTTTCATTTGCGAGTGTCACAACATATCATAACTTTTCCTTTAGAAAAATTCACTTCCATATTGTTTCTTATTCTTTTTTCTCTTACATTAATACTTAGAGGGATAGTCTTGCCTCAATTTAGCTTTTTTTGAACCCCAACTAGGCAATATATAAGACCAAGGTAAGGTAGGTTGGGCACTGGTTTGGGTCAAGAGGATATCTTTGAGTTAACAAAAAAAATAATTAAGTCGCCACTTTGTATTGTTGCCTCTATGAATAATATACTATACCCCACATTTATTTCACTTAAATCTCCTCGTAAAATAAAATCTTCTCCCCTTTGTATCATCTAATGGGGGGAGAGTCACATCTCTTCATCATATCTATTGTTCTTAATCTTCATAACCTTTTATAGTTACCATTCTTTGAAAGAGTCACAAAATCTTCACCATTTTTGTCATTTGCGATTATGTCACAATGTATCATAACTTTTCTTTTTGTAAAATTCACTTCCATATTTTTTTATATTCTTTTTTATTTTACATTAATTCTTAGAGGGCTAGCATTTTTCTAGCTCACCCCTTCCTGAACCCCAACATGACAATATGTAATACCAAGGTAAGGTAAATTAGGCACTGGGATGAGTCATGGGGATACCTCTAAGTTAACCAAAAAAAAAGAAATTGAGTCACTACTTTTCATAGTTGTTTTTGTATCTTCCAATATGGGGGAGAGTCACATTTCTTCGTAATGTTTTCCCTTTGCAATGATCACAACCTTTAAAAATTGTCACCATTCAAAAGAGTCACAATCTTTCACCATTTATGTCATTGTGATTGTCACAACCTTTCATATTTTTTTCCTTTTGCATAAGTTATTTTTTTATTATTATTTTCTTCTTTTTCTATTAAATCTTAGAGGGCTAATGTTGCCTCAACTCACAACTTCATGAAGCTCAAATTTGTAATATATAAGACCAAGGTAAAGTAGGTTAGGCACTGGGATGAGTCACAACTATATTGTTAGATAACTGAGAGGGGGGTGAATCAGTTAAGTCTAGTTATCCTATAATCATAAATACTCCCAGATGTATATAACAAACTTTCTAATCAATTAGTCAACTCGATAAAATATCAACTCTACCTTTCTCTTCATATACCGATTACTCATAAATTAAATATTATGTTTATCGATATATCCATTTATATTAATGTGTAAAGTAAATAACAATTCAATACATCCATACATATTTAACATAGATTTTTAACATGGAAACCTTGTTAGGGGAAAAACCATCTGGGACCGGTAACCTAAAATAATTCACTCTTCTGAAGTGAGCTAGGTTAAGAGTCAACCATGTTAAAGGTTACAAAACACAATGTGAGGTGTGACCTGGTTAGCGGATTTATCACTAACAGTTATCCCTTACCAAACATTCACTAAGGGGTCAATAAGAAAATAATCAACATTCATTGAATCTCATATTGAAATATAAAGACTATTAAGTCCCACTCGATTAAGAGATTTATCTGTTGCAATGGTTAAACTGTTACAGTAATGATCTGATTCAAATACAACTTGATTTGTAGATTTTTAGATCTATTCTATGCTCAAAAATACCTCCGATCAATAATCAATTCAAGATCTTTGTTTCCTCCAACTCTATTTTGCTTAGTAATTACTTTCTATGTCGCTCGGTGTTGTCTGTAGTTTTTCTCAGTTTTGTCTTCAACTAGTTTGATTAGTGTTGCATGAAATCAATCTTTTCACGTGGACTCTCCTACAGCAGCCCGACTCCATAATGAATCTCATGTCTCCTTATATAGACATAGGAAAACATTTTATTTCCATCCATATATTTTGCCTCTTAATCTTCACTGTAGAATTTTTTTTTAACCTTCCTCGACAATTGTGTTAATAACATGTTTCATTCTCCTTCATCTGATCATCCTTAAATTTGTCAGCCGTTTGATCATCATAACAAACATTATCATTTACCTCGGAATCATAAACAATTTTCCAGCTCATCATCTTTAGTCGGCTGTCACAAACTTCATTTATCTCTTTCACTTGGTCAATAGCAGAATGTGTTAGTGATAATTAGCTTGGTTAATACTATACTCAGTATACACTACACTTACTCGGTGTATACAAAAATCTTTATTTACCAACCACATAAACTTGTTCAGTCTTGATCTACAATACATAATATAATCATATAATACAATCAAGTCATTAACACAATTCCATAGACTCATCAATAATTTATCCAATGTATACCATATCCATATCCTTCTTATCCATCTCATCTTCATGTTTATATATCTCTCATTTACCATTTTCCTTCTTAAGATGTTAGTAACCATCATGATAAGTACAGTCAAAACTAGTTGACATCAATGACAATACATTAACTGATTTAATTGTCTTATATATACATTAGTAGCTCGGTGATCATCAACCACTTTCTTTCAATTATCCATTATGTTGTCAAACTTTCCTCAAGATATTCAATCAGTTGTAGTTTATCATATACCTCTAAGTTAAACATATAAGAGTTACACATTATTGAATGTGTCCTTCAAATATAGGGTGACTTAAAAATATCATATTCATACATATTATTTATAGGCAAGAAATCATAAATAGGACCATTATTCATAAATAAAAAGAATCATAAATAAGAACCACTATAATGTTTATTATAACAACTAATACTTCACGCCAATTTATAATTATATTCAAATTTTGAATGTTGTAACACAGATCAGATTGCTTCAATGATTTGAGGTATTGATGAGTTGTGATTAAGTAATTATCGATTAGATGATTGACAAGTGACAATATAATAAATTCTAGTTTGACATGTTGATTGATGGTGATTGAATTAATATTTATTTGATATAGTGATGCTTGATTGCTAAATTGTATGTATTCTTGACCACAATTTGAAGTTATGATTGATGTGAATTTGATTATTGTTTGCTTGATCTTTGTAATTGAATGATTTCTTGATTTCTTGTGAGACGGTGGATGAAGTTTAATGATTGCTAAGTCCTCCTTCAATACTTGGAATGCAATCTCTTTTATAATTTATTGGAGAAAGGATCATTGTGATTCATAAGAAATGATTCAACACAACCTACACGTATAGCAGAGTTGGCTTGGGCCATGGGTTTTCTTCCCATTGGTATCAAGTTTGACTTCAAGGCTCGGGTTTACCCACTGCACTAGTTTACAATCTATTGTATGCATCCTTAGAGGGTCAGTATTGCCTTAGCTCACCCTTCTTGAATGATAACTTGGTAATGTGTAAGAAAAAGGTAAGGTAGTTGGGCAGTGGGCTGAGTTGAGGTGATACCTCTGAGTTAACAAAAAATAAATTGAGAAACCATTTTTTATTGTTGTCTTTGTGAATAATATATTGTACCCCACATTGATTTCACTTGAATGTTATGCTAAATTGAAACCTTCTCCCATTTATATATTCCAATGTGGGGGAGAGTCACACCTCTTCATCATATTTTCCTTTTTCTATCATTATAGTCTTTAACAATTTCCACCTTTTGAAAGAGTCACAACCCTTAACTATTTTTGTCATTTGAAAATGTCACAAACTTTCATAACTTTTCCTTTTGAAAGAGTCACTTTATTATTTTTCTTCTTATTCTATTTTCTCTTCCATTAATTCTTAGAGAGATACTCTTTCCTAAAATCACCCCTTATTGAACCCCAACTTGGAATTATGTAAGGCCAAGGTAAGGTAGGTTGGGCACTGAGCTAAGTCAAGAGAATACCTCTGAGTTAACAAAAAAATGAATTGAGTCACCACTTTTTATTATTGTCTTTGTGAATAATATGCTATACCCCACATTCATTTCACTTAAATGTCTTCCTAAAATAAAATCTTCACCACTTTGTATATTTTAAGGTGGATGAGAGTCACATATGTTGGAAAAATGGTCATCGCTCCCCTCTAGATTCGTGGCATGGCTTAACTGCCTCTTTTGTCTTCTATAGGTCTATTGGTTGTATCGGGCATTAACAGGTCAATCTTTTGGTGCAACGACAACTACTACTTGTAACAAGTGGTATCAGAGCTTGGTCACGGGTTTGAATCACCTTAGATAACACTAAGGGGGAGATTGTTGGCAAAATGGTCAGCGCTCCCCTTGAGATTCATGGCATGGCTTAACCGCCTCATGTATCTTCTATAAGTCTAGTGGTTATATCGAGCATTAACAGGTTGATCTTTTTGTGCAACAACAACTACTACTTGTAACAAAAAAATTTCATCAAATCTACCCTTTGCAATCATCACAACATTTTATAATTACCACTTTTCGAAAGAGTCACAACACTTCACCATTTTTGTCATTTGCGAATGTGGCGATGTATCATAAATTTATCTTTGGAAAAAGTCACTTCCATATTTTTTCTTATTCCTTTTTCTCTTACATTAATACTTAGAGGGATAGTCTTGCCTCAATTCAGCTCTTCCTAAACCCCAACTTGGTAATATGTAAGACCAAGGTAAGGTAAATTGGGCACTGTGCTAAGTCACAGGGATATCTCTAAGTTTAAAAAATAAAATTGAGTCAGTACTTTTTATTGTTGTCTTTTTAAATAATATATTATACCTCATATAAATTTCACTTGAATGTCCTCTTAAATAAAAACCTTCTCCCTTTTATATCTTGCAATGTGGGAGAGAGTCACATTTCTTCATCATGCTTTCCCTTTGCAATTATCACAACCTTTCACAATTGTCACCCTTAAAAAGAGTCACAACCCTTCACCATTTTTGTCATTTGTGAGTATCACAACCTGTCATAATTTTTCCTTTTGCAAGAGTTACTTTTTTTTTCTTTTTCTCTTAATTCTTATAGGGTTATTCTTGCATCAATGCACAACTTCACGAATCCCTACTTATAAATATACAAGACCAAGATAAGGTGGGTTAGGCACTGGGTTGAGTCACAATGATACCTATGAGTTAAACATATAAAAGTTACACATTATTGTATGTATTCTCCAAATACAAGGTGACATAAAAATATTATATTCATACAAATTATTTATAAGCAAGAAATCATAAACATGACCATTATTCATAAGTAAGAAAAAACATAAATAAAAACCACTATAATGTTTATTATAAGAACTAATACTTCATACTAATTTATAATTATATTCAGATTTTGCATGTTGTAAGACAGATTTGATTAGCTCGATGATTTGAGGTATTGGTAAGTTATGATTAATTAATTATGGATTAGATGTTTGAAAAGTGACCATATAATAAATGCTAGTTATACATGTTGATGGATGGTGATTGAATGAATGTTGATTTGATAGAGTGATGCTTGATTGTTGAATTGTATGTATTCTTGATCCCAAGTTGAAGTGATGATTTATGTGAATTTGATTATTGTTTGTTTAATCTTTGTAATTGATTGGTTGCTTGATTTCTTGTGAGACAATTGATGAAGTATAATGATTGATAAGTCCTTATTCAATACTTACAATGAAATATCCTTTATACTTTATTGGAGAAAGGGTCACCACCATTCATAAGAAATGATTCAAGATAACGTACACATATAGTAGAGTTGGCTCGGGCCATGCATTTACTACCCATCGATATCAGGTTTGACTTCGAGGCTCAGGCTTACCCAATGCATGTGGTTTGCAAGATATTGTGTGCATCCTTGGAGGGATAATCTTTCCTTAGCTCATCCTTTTTGAATTCCAACTTGGCAATTTGTATGAGGAAGGTAGGAAAATTGGCGACTAGGTTGAGTTGTTGTGATGCCTCTGAGTTAACAAAAATAATAATTGAGTGACAACTTTTCCTTTTTGCATTTGTGAATAATATATTATATCCCATATTGATTTCACTTGAATGTCCTATATTGAAACCTTGTCCTCTTTATATCTTCCAATGTGGGGAAGTCTCACACCTCTTCATCATGTTTGTCTTTTGCAATCATTATAACATTTAACAATTGCCACCCTTTGAAAAAGTCACAACCATTCACCATTTTTGTCATTTGAAAGTGTCAACTTTTCATAACTTTTCTTTTTGAAAGATTCACTTCCTTATTGTTCTTCTTATTCCATTTTCTCTTCCATTTATTCTTAAAGATATACATTTTCCTAAGCTCACCCCTTTCTGAACCCCAACTTGACAATATGTAAGACCAAGGTAAGGTAGGTTGTGCACTCAGGTAAGTCATGAGAATACCTTTAAGTTAACAAAAAAAATGAATTGAGTCACAACTTTTTATAGTTTTTTTTACGAATAATATACTATACCCCACATTGATTTCACTTAAATGTCCTCCTAAAATGAAATCTTCTCCACTTTTTATCTTTTAATGTGGGTGAGAGTCACATTTATTGGTCATATATATCTATCGTTTGCAATCGTCACAAATTTTTACAATTGCCACTCTTCATAAAGGTAACAAATCTTCACCATTTTTATTCCTTTGTGAGTGTCACAACCTATCTTAACTTTAGCTTTTGAAAAATTCACTTTCATATAGTTTTCTTATTCTTTTTTCCTTTACATTAATCGTTAGAGGGGTAGTCTTGTCTCATCTCACCCCTTCTTGAACCCCAGCTTGGAAATATGTTAGATCAAGGTAAGGTAAGCTGGACACTAGGATGAGACATGGGGATACCTCAGAGTTAACAAAAAAATAAAATTGAGTTACTACTTTTCATTGTTTTCTTTGTGAATAATATATTATACCCCATATTGATTTCACTTGAATTTCTTTCTAAATTTAAATCTTCTCCCATTTGTATCATCCAATGCAGAGGAGAGTCACATCTCCTCATCATGTCTGCCCTTTTCAATTATCACAACCTTTCACAAATGTCATCATTCAAAAGAGTCACAACCCTTCACCATTTCTGTCATTTGTGAGTGTCACAAATTTTCACAAGTTTTCCTTTTGCATGAGTTACTTGTTTTTTTTATTATTCATTTTCCTTTTCTATTTATTTTTAGAGGGCTAGTCTTGTCTCAACTCACAACTTCATGAACTCTAACTTGACAATATATAAGACCAAGGTAACACAGGTTAGGCACTGGGCTGAGTCACAATGATACATGTGAGTTAAACATATAAGAGTTACACATTATTGCATGTAGTCTCCAAATACAGGGTGACATAAAAATATCATAAGTAAGAAATCATAAATAGGACCATTATTCACAACTATAAGATCATAAATAATGACCACTATAATGTTAATTATAAGAACTAATACTTCATACCATTTTATAATAATATTAAGATTTTGTATGTTGTAAGAAGGATCGTTGTAAGGGAGATATGATTAGTTCGATGATTTGATATATTCGTGAGTTAATATTATGTAATTATCAATTAGATGATTGAGAAATGATATAATAAATGTTAGTTTGACATGGTGATGGATGGTGATTGAATGAATATTGATTTGATAGAGTGATGTTTGATTGTTGAATTGTATGTATTATTGATCCCTAGTTGAAGTGATGATTGATGTGAATTTGATTATTGTTTTCTTGATGTTTTTTATTTATTGATTGCTTGATTTCTTGGGAGATAATGGATGAAGTATAATGATTGACAACTCCTCCTTCAATACTTAGAATGAAATCTCCTTTATAATTTATTTGGGAAAGGGTCACCACCATTGATGTAGGAGCATCCTGGGTGTAGAGGCAATCTTGCATCACCCAAAAATATTTCAGGTTTATTTTCAATAAGGGATATCTTGTACAGAGCTGTTATTTATGGAAACCTACTATTTTTTAGTAAGTTCATCATACGGGCTCGAAATGTTCTGATTTCATAGGTGGAGGTTCATCTTAGTCATATCAGCCTACCAGTTGAGTTTCATTTCCATATCTTGTGTATCAATGAAGTTACTGAGGTTTTTGGGTATGAAACCTTTGAGCTCAATTTTGAAGGCCTTAGAGGTTCCAGATCGTGATCGACCCCCGACTTACTAGAGCTTGTGTGAGTCAAGCACTATAGATCAGGTCTTGCCATTTCTGAAAAGTGATTATAATAGTCAAACGGGGCTACGGTTAAAAATTTATGGCCTCCAGAATTTGGGGTACTTAAAAACATAATTTGTAATTCTTTTGAGCTGACCCTAATGTAATAATTATGAAAAATAAAGTAATTCTATGGGTAGTCAGCCTTAAGGGATAAATGTTTGGAACCTTCTCGGGCAGTGGAAAATTGCCTATATAAGGAAGGCCCATAGTATTGTCTAGGACAGTTCTTGGTAGTAGTTATGGGTAATAATTCAAGGCTTGTCAGGTATAGAATATTGTAAGGAAAATGCCCATGTGACTTTGCACATTGTAATTTTAAAAATTTGTAATTCCACATTTGTGGAGATAATAAGAAGCCCATTTTTTGTTCTTTCAAATTGTTGTTGTTTCACTATTTTGTTTTGTGTTTTTGGTATTAAGGGGAGCACCCTTCATCAAGTGGTATTAGAGCAGGAGTTCCTGAGTGTGTAGACAAATCACCGATTGTGAGGTAGTTTGCACCAGGACTATGGTTTAGGGTTTCAGCGATAAGTGCAAAAATGACTCCATGAAGGGAACGTGGTGGAAGAGTTGGAGGTGTGTCACCTAAGGTTAGAGCCCTCCAGAGACAAGTACGAGCATTGCAAGAAGAGATTCGTAGAGGAATGAATCTTACAATCAGAGATGAAAGCGAGGATGAAGTTGACGAATAAGGAAATTTTGATCAGGAAGGAGAAGGCGAAATTCTGCACCAAGAGGAAGAAAGGATTTTTCAGTCCATTTCCAAGATTATGAAAAGACCTAAGATTGAGGTTCCTACATTTTCAGGAAATCTTCACCCAGAGGAATTGATCGACTAGATCAATGAATTAGAAGAATATTTTGAGTATGAAGATATTAAGGATCCTGATCGGGTCAAGTTTTCAAAGGCCAAACTGAAGGGTCATGCAAAGATCTGGTGGAAAGAGATTCAATTGGAGTGAAATAGAACAAGAAAGGAGAAAATCACAAGATGGTATCAGATGGTGGATAAATTGAAGTGACAGTTCATTCTTTTTTATTATGATCTTGATCTACTAAAAAAAATGCAAGGTTTGAAGAAAGCAGGGAGATCTGTTCAGGAGTATACAAAGGAGTTTTATCGAATCCTCATCAGAACAGGCCATGCGGAAGCTGATAAGGAGAAATTTGCTCGTTACCTTAATGGGTTGAAGCCAAGCATTTAGGAGCAGTTGGATTTGGTTTGAATGAACAGTATTGAAGATGCATACCAGTTTTCCCTAAAAGTAGAGGAAAAGTTGAACAAGAAGTTTGAGAGAAGGAAAAGTGGAAGAGGTCATCATGGAAGATCTGATGGATGGTCTTGTAGAGGCCAAAATGAAGATTAGAAAAAGAAGGATGAGGCAAGTAGTAGCCAAATTTAGAGAGGAAACAATTTCAATCATTTCCATGATCACAATAATAGAGATCAGAGAGGAAGAGGAATAGGATAAGGATCAAGAAGAGGAGGCTTTCGTGGAACATGTTTTCACTATGGAGAAGAAGTTCATAGGGCATATGAATGTCCACGACGCTAAGAAAAGACATATAGGAGAGATGAAGGCCAAGCTATAGTTGTACATGTGGATGAGGATGTCAAATCATCACATTCTAAAGATGCTAAAAGAGGAGAAACACTAATTAACAGAAGAGTCTTACTGAGTGGTGAGAATGAACCTGAGCAAAGGAGGCACTTGTTTCACACTAGGTGCAAGTGTGAGGATAAGTGTTGTGATGTGATTATCGATAGTGAAAGCACTAACAATTTGGTGTCAGAAGAGATGGTCACAAAGTTAAATATCAAGAGGCATAAATACCCACATCCATAATGGATCACCTGGGTGGAGGATGACCACAAGGTCATGGTCAATGAACAATGTCTAGTAAAGTTCAAGATTTGGGGATACCATGATGAGGTACTATGTGATATCATACCTATGAATTCATGTCATATGTTTTTGGGTAGACCGTGGTAGTTTGACAAGTGTTCTATAAATGATGGTCGTGTGAATACCTATTCCCTGACAAAGAATGGAGTGCAACATAAGCTAAAGCCATTGAAGCACATAGAAGAAAATATATGTAACCATGCAAGAATAACTTTTGTTGATGGAAGAAAATTCCTAGAGGGTATGAAGCATGAGCATATGTGTTTTATTTTAATTCTAAAAGCTGGTAAGGAGGAAGTAAAATATGTACCTACAAAAGTTGCATATTTGTTGAATGAGTTTCAAGATATTGTATTTGATAATGTGTCTAATGGATTACCACCTGTAAGGAAGATCAGTCATCAAATGGACTTGATTTCAGGAGCTAGTAAACCAAATAAGGCAGCAAACAGAATGACACCAGCAGAAAGTGAAGAGTTGAACAGACAAGTACATGATTTGCTATAGAAGGGGTTGATTTGAGAGAGTCTGAGTTCCTATGTTGTACCAACAATATTAGCACCGAAGAAGAATGGAGAATGGAGGATGTCTACAGATTCTAGGGCTATCAACAAGATCACAATCAAGTACCAGTTTCTAATACCATGGATGGATGATATTATGGACTGTTTGAGTGGAGTTGTGTATTTCTCAAAGATAGATCTAAAGAGTGGATATCATCAAATTCAGATCAGAGAAGGAGATGAATGAAAGCCTATGTTCAAGACAAAGGAAGGGTTGTATGAGTGGTTAGTCATGCCTTTTGGGCTAACCAATACACTGAGAACTTTTATGCGGCTCATGAATGAGGTTCTGAAAGAATTTTGGAAAGGGTAAGTTTGTCATTGCTTACCTAGATAATATTTTGATCTTCAGTAAGACATTGGAGGAGTATATAATACATATTCGTAGGGTGTTTGAGAAGTTAAAGGAAGACAAATTATTGATTAATTTGAAGAAGTGCAATTTTGTGAAGGAGTTAGTGTATCTGGGATTTGTAATTTCAGTAGAAGGTCTAAAAATGGACCTAGAGAAAGTGAAGACTATCCTTGAATGGCCTACTCCAAGGATTGCTACTAAGGTAAAATATTTTCATGGTTTGGCTAGTTTTTACAAAAAATTTATCAGGATTTTTAGCAATATTTGTGGACCCTTGACTGAAACAATGACAGGAGATAGGAAAGAGTTTAAGTGGACTACAACGGCAGATAAGATTTTTAAACTATTGAAATGTCATGCCCAAAACTAGGGAAAAACACACAGACAAATTTTTTTTTAAAGTACAAACAACTACGATGACACAACTAATACTCGAATGTGTTGCAGAAAGGTGATGACATGGTGAAGTTATTTTTTGAGTTGCAAGGTCTAGCATAGATTGAGTTTGGGTCACATCACGTGCAGATACAAAGTCAGTATTCCAACTCGTTACACGGGTTAGAGACCCTAATTTTTAGTGCTACAGGAACACTTGGGTTGGGTTGATTAAACTATAGTTTCATGTTTAACTAAGTGTGGCATCATGATCGTAAATCATTTGTTAAGAACATAAGTTAAGTTAGGTTGATTTGATACTCTTACACTTACTTCATTTTACTAGACGATTCACATGGGTGTACTAAACTGCATTATAGGTTGACCTAGTAATACTTAAATCCTTAATCCTAATTATAACATGATCTATTCAGAACTAATACATATTACACTGTCATCATTAAGCCATTTATGACCTTCAACGTATCTTTTAAACATGATCCTATATTACAACCAAGTTGACTAAATAAGACCCCTTCAATTACCTATCAAAGCTTTAGCATTTGCAATCAAATTAATTAACCCCATCTATAATATTATTATAATCCTTTAAACAAAAACCTAATTTAATTATTCTATCCACATTAGATTTCCTAACACATTTGAATTAAAGTCCTCACAAACACAATAATTTCATCCAAATATATTACTAAAGGATGCATGAAAAATTCCCTAAAGAACTATCATAATTTTACAACTAATTGATAAAACAACAATAATTAAGTTCTAATCCACCCCTTTTCTTTTAGAAGGAAAATCTTAAACTACATTTACTAACACACATTATTTAAATAAATAATAACTAATTAACTACAAAGAATAACATTTATCCCATCTCCTAACTATTCTTTAAACACTTAATCCTAGGCACATATTAACATAACCCACTAACCCCTTAATATAAAATTTATTTAAATCCTACCATTTTGAACACATGAAACCATATTTAATTAATCATTATTAAATTTAATTAAACAAACTAACATATACAAATAATCACTAACTAGATCTATTAAACAAATTCTAACTATCATAACCCTGTTATCCTACCCTATTCCCCAACCTACTTCCTATCCCATTAACCTCTCCCTTCCCATGGCCCACGTGCCAAGTCATATGGGGTGAAAGGACAAAAATTCAAGGGCTGCAAAAAGTAGGGGGTCGAATGCCAAGGAGGGTAAAGTGTAGATTTGATGAAAACTTAAAGTTTAGGGCCCACAAGAAAATTAACCTTGATAAAGTGTAAGGGGATCAAGTTTGAAAAGGTGGTAGGCCAAGACAACAACATGGTACGTATGGCAGGGAGGAAATTACGCATGGAGGTAAGGGTGCTTGTTAAGTTGATGGATCCATATCCAAGGAGGATGGGCGACCCAAAAGGACAGCTCCCCCAAAAGGCATGCAAGGTAAGTAATTAAATGTTGATTTTCTCCTCTCATTTTTTTGAAACAAGAAGCATGTCACTTCATGCACCCATACAGAGGGTTATAAAGGTAAAGGGGTAATATGGGTGTGGGACCCGTGGAATGTCCCTTCACTGCATAATTATGTCTTTTCTCATTAATTAAATAATTGGGTTTGCACTAACAAGGGTTAATATGAGGGGTTTAGTATTCTAACCACATTCTTAGTGAGGGGATAATAGGAAGAATATTCTGTCACAAATAGGAATTAAAATTCTTTCCCATACATTTTTCAGAGAGCTATTTTGGCTCTCTCATAACATGAAAGTTGTATTTTTTATTTTCTCTTCCTCCTTAACAATGTATCTCATTTTTAGAGTTAAATATATGTATCATGAATTATTGTTTATGCATTCTATTGAGTGGATTGTTTATATAAGTATTGATAATAGGTAGTTATTACTTAGCATTACACAATCCATTGCTATCATGCTTTTCCTAAATAAGATTTAAGGTGCAATATTGAATTTAATGTATAATGTTTTGATCATTGTATTAAAATTCATGATCCTAAGGATGATTAGTTGCAACAATAACTTAGATAATTTATCCCTCAAACTTATAACATGAACTTCTGATCACATTGTTTATAAACCAAATTTTCAAAGAAGGAAATAGAGAGTATTCAGCTTGAAGTTATGCAAAGCAAAACATTTGAAGACAAGATACGATTTGCAATTCAATAAAAACTTGAACACAAAACTTGCTCATTTTCACAAAATTATTACATTTTTATTAACATTATTGGAGTCTACAACACTTGATCCATTCCATTAAAAAATTCATCTTCAACGTGAAAGCACAATACAATAGGTGATAATACAATGGAGAGGTCTCCAACACAATGACATCAAGAACACATTCCATGCTCCAAATTCAAAATGGCTCCATCATAAGGTCTATCCAAAATCTGTAAAAAAAACACATAAAACTAACCATAGAGAGCTCACCTTCCATCCTAAGTCTCAAAGAGATCACCCCCAAGATAGGAGAATTGGTAACCAATGGGTGACATCCACACCATTCACACAACAAAAAAAACTTGTCCAAGGCTTGCACAATGGGATTCACTTTGAACCCATAATAAGACGTGAAGGTGGACTTCCATATAGGAGATTGTCAAATGAGTACATACAATAACCATGCATTTCCAAGGCTAGAATCCACATACATTTTTCCATACATTATCCTCCTTCTCTCCCCCAAATCAAGATCAATAACATTGGCATGCAAGGGCCTATACACCTTGCATTTTTTCCATCTTGTCTCTATGAGAAGAGACTCTACACATTCATGGAATCCAACTAACCCCTTCCCCCTTACTTGGCAAATTCTTCCCTATCCAAGGGTGAGTAATGTCATTACACCCTTCACAAGACTCCCTCATTCAAACAAAGATAAACACAATAAGCATTAAATCAAATCCAAAATCTCATTCCCTTACATCACAACAACACAAAATACATTGATCGCATATGCAAGAGAATGATATACATACTAATCTATTTGCAAAAAAAATAAAGAAAATTTCATGGCAATGGTGGAGACCAACCTTCACAAGTGTTATGGTAAAATGATGCTTGAGAAGAGCCCAATCCTTTTTTTCTTCCTTCAATTTAAAACTCTAATGTCTCTAAAAGTAGAGAGTGGGTGAACACCCTCTAAATCTACAAAGGACCTCTAAAAAACCTCCAAATCTTACCCACCCACCAACATTAAATTCAGAATTTACCCCTAAGTCCTATGGCTTTTCCTTTGTCCCCTAACATAAATGCAAGATTGGAAAGGAGTGTGGATTTGGGTAAAAAGTCAAGACTCGCTCCATTTTCGTAACATGTGAGAAATGAGTTATTAAAAGGGTCACCAAGGCCACTAGGGGGTTCTAAAAGTGTTATAAATGTTCCTAGCCCATACCCCTATCACTAAGGTGCTAGGATTTTTCTAAAATTGGTCCTTGGGACCACTTTTTGGCCTCTAGAAGTGACTAGAAAAAAAATTAAATTTAAATAATCTAATTGGTGGGACTTTACAAGTATCTCCAAACAAAGGGGGTTTAATTAGGTTCCTAATAAGTAAGTTAGGCTTAGGGTTACATTGCCAACCTTAGTAGACATGGCATTACATAAACACATAACAAGTGTCAAGTGACACTATAAAATAACATAATACAACATTGACATGTCACTAATTACATAGTGAAAACACCTAATACATACATACAATTTACGATCACAAATTAAATCACTTAACAATGAGGTTTGAATCTCTTCATTAGATTCAACCTTGGCTTTACAGTTTGTACATATGGTTGGTTACTGATTCTCTGATAATTTCCATAATAATTTTCTTGCACACTAAATTGAACATCAGTAGCTCAATAAAATCACATGTATATATATAAATCAAATTGCATAATCAATAAACTGGACATTTTACATCTTCATTTAATAACCTTTTTCCCATTTCTGCACCTGATAACCATAATTGATTGCATAATCAAAATAACATAACATATTCCTCCATTTAAATTAAAATATTAAAATAATCATCATAATGCATGTGTATACCCAAAACACCATAAACATCATCAATAAATTAAACTAAAGTAATCATCACATGACATAAATAATGCTAATAATGTCTAGTCCATCAAACATAATGTCCCAAAATATCAAATCATAATGTATCAAAATAAGTGTATCACCTAAGTTGTGATGGGTCGGGGTGAGGCCTCACATGAAACAAAAAGTTACAGAATAGCCAGTTTTAGCACTTCTAAATTTTAATAAGGTGTTTCAAGTAGACTATGATGCTAGTGGTACTACAATAGGAGCCATTTTGAGCCAAGAAGGTAAACTTGTTGCTTATTTCAGTGAGAAGTCAAATGATGCTAAGAGAAAATATTATGTTTATGATCAAGAATTTTATGCTATAGTTCAGGCATTGAAGAAGTGGAGACACTATTTTCTTCCTAAAGAGTTTGTTTTGTATACTAATCATCAAGCTTTGCAATATTTGAATAGTCAAGGAAAGTTGAATCAGAGGCATTTGAAATGGGTTGAGTTTTTACAGAGTTACACATTTGTTTTGAAACATAGGAGTGGAAAGTCTAATAGGGTTGCAGATGCACTTAATAGAAGGAAACTTTTATTGACAGAGATGCAGATTGAGGTGGTTGGGTTCAAGGAACTCAAGAGTTTGTATCCAAAGGATCTTGATTTTGGTGAAGTTTGGAAATCTTGTACAGAACCTGTTACTCTAGACAGAACGAAGTGGTTGGATTTCATCATCCAAGATGGTATGCTATTCAGAGGGATTCAGTTGTGCATTCCATGAAATTATATGAGGAAGAATCTCATCAACGAGAAGCATAGCAGAGGATTGGCTAGACATTTTGGTCGTGATAAAACCATTGCTCTGGTTAGTGAGAATTATTACTGGCCATAGTTGCAACAAGATGTCAAGAAGTTTGTACAAAGTTGCAAAGTATGTCAAATGGAAAAAGGAGAAAAGGAGAATAAAGGGTTGTATCACCCATTACCTGTACTAGAAAATCCTTGGGAGGATATCAGTATGGACTTTGTTCTTAGTTTGTCAAGGACTCGATGGGGACATGATTCAATTTTTGTGGTGGTTGATAGATTTTCAAAGATGACACATGTTATTCCTTGCAAGAAGACTAATTATGTTGTTCATGTAGAAGAATTGTTTTTCAAGGAAGTGGTGAGACTACATGATTTGCCAAAGAGCATAGTTTTAGATTGGGACACTAAGTCTGTTGGATATTTTTGGTGCACATTGTGGAAGAAGTTAAAGATAGATTTGAAGTTCAGTTCACTGCATCATCCATAAACTGATGGACAGAAAGAGGTGGTGAATAGGAGTTTGGGTAATTCGCTGAGATGTTTGGTTGGAGATAAGCCGACAAGATGGAATTTGATTTTACCACAGGTAGAATTTGCATACAATAATTTTGTCAACAGGAGCATTGGTAAATCACCATTCTAGATTGTATATGGAAGTAGTCTCAGAAATGCTTCAGAGTTGAGGAAGATAGACAAAGGAGAAATGAGTAGTGTTGAAGCTGAGGATTTTGTAGAACATTTGAATAACATCCATGATCTGAAGGTGAAGAAACACATTACCAAGATGAATACAAAGTATAAGGCTATGGAAAATGAGAAAAGGAGGCATAAGGAATTTCAGGTTGGGGATGAAGTCATGTTTCATTTGCGGAAGGAGCGATTTCCAGTAGGTACATATAACAAGTTGAAAATGAAGAAGTTTGGGCCATGTAAGATACTGAAGAAGCATGATTCAGGAAATGCCTATGAGGTGCAGTTGCCTACTGAGCTGAATATTTCAATAGCATTTAACATTTTAGATCTGACAGAGTATCATGAAGGGGGTGTTGAAGATGAGATCATGGAAGCACAGTGGAGTATTCCAGCAACTACTTTAGCTATCAAGGAGATTGAGGATATATTGGATAGTCGTGTAATTGGTAGAAGCACAAGGAACAGGACATATGAAGAATATCTAGTCAAATAGAAAGGAAGACCTATTTAAGATTCATCGTGGCTGACAAGGGAGGACATTAACCATCTTGTTTTTCCTCTGCACACTTGAAACGTGACAGGGTCACTTCACAAATTACCCCAGGTGTCTGATGCATGAACATCATGGGTGTAGAGGCAATCTTGCATCACCCAAAAATATTTCTGGTTTCTTTTTAATAAGGGCTATCTTGTGCAAAGCTGTTATTTATGAAAACTTACTATTTTTTAGTAAGTTGGTCATACAAGTTCGAAATGTTTCGATTTCACAGGTGGAGGTTCATCTTAGTCATATCAGCCTACCAGTTGAGTTACATTGTCATGTCTTCCTTATCAGTGAAGTTATTGATGTTTTTGGGTATGAAATATTTGAGCTCAATTTTGAAGGCCTTAGAGGCTCTGAATCGCAATTGACCCCTAGCTAATTGTAGCTTGCACAAATCAGGAACTATGGATCAGCTCCTGCCATTTCTGAAAAGTGATTATAATAGTCAAATGGAGCTACAGTTAAAAATTTATGGCCTTCAGAAGTTGGGGTACCTAAAAACATAATTTGTAATTCTTTTGAGCCAACCCTAATGTAATAATTATAAAAAATAAAATAATTCTATGGGTAGTCAGCCTTAAGGGCTAAATTTTTGGAACCTTCTCGGGCGGTGGAAAATTGACTATATAAGGAAGGCCCGTAGTATTGTCTAGGGAAGTTCTGGGTATTAGTTCTGGGTAATAATTTGAGGCTTTTCCTACAGAATATTGTAGGGAAAATGCCCATGTGGCTTTGCATATTGTAATTCTGAAAATTTATAATTCCACACTTGTGGAGATAATAAAAAGCCCATTTTTTGTTGTTGCAAATTGTTGTTGTTTCTTTGTTTATGTTATGTGTTTGTGATATTAAGGGGAGCACCCTTCATCAACCATTCATAAGAAATAAGTTACCACAACCTGCATGTATAGAAGAGTTGGCTTGGGTCATGGGTTTGATCACCATTGGTATCAGGTTTGACTTCGAGGCTCAGGCTTACCTAATGCACATGGTTTGTGAGCTATTGTGTGCATCCTTATAGAGTCACTCTTGCTTATCTAAACCTTCCTAAACTTCAACTTAGAAATATGTAAGGGCAAGGTAAGATAGTTGGGCACTAGGATGAGTCATTGCGATATTCTTGAGTTAAGAAAAAAAATTGAGTCACCACTTTTCATTGTTGCCTTTGTGAATAATATAACATACCCCACATTGTTTTCACTTTAATGTCCTAAATTGAAATGTTATTCCCTTTATATCTTCCAATGCGAGGGAGAGACATCTCCTTATGATATTTTCCTTTTTCAATCATTATAACCTTTAACAGCTACCACCCTTAGAAAGAGTCACAACCCTTCAACATTTTTTGTCATTTGCGAGTATCACAACCTTTCATAACTTTACCTTTTGAATGAGTCACTTCCTTATTTTTCTTCTTATTCATTTTTATTTTCCATTAATTCTTAAAAAGATACTCTTGTCTAAGCTTGTAATACCCCAAAAATGGGCTATAGGTTCATTAACCTCTATATCAACACATCGAATGAAATCGACATCGAAGTCCTAACCAAAGGCACATCAGCACATCATCGAATCCTAATTGATTATCCTAAATTCTGCATCGGGGAATATTCCTAGTAATATTCCTAATCATCCTAATTATCTTTAATTTAATGATTATTTGGCGATAAATCCTATTTATCCTAAAGTTTGATTAATTGAATATTCTCAATATTTAATTAATTAGATTTAATTCTGCCACTTAATTATTTAATTGAATTTAATTATATTTATTCCTAAATTGTATTATTTAATTTTGACAATAAATCCAAAATCCTATGAATAATTGATTAAATTCTTATTTAATTAATTAAAGCAAGTTGTCAATTTTTAATAATATTGTTTTTGAATAAAAGTTTGAAAAATAATTGATTAACCCATAAATCAATTGTTTTATTTTTCAAAATCAGTTAAGTTAGAAATAAATCACTTTATTATTAAATTAATTCATAAATAAAACATGCACAATCAGAAAAGCAGACAACTATCAATTATCAATTAAAGCTAAACTCTATTTTGAGTTGAACTCTGCTTTTACATGTTTTTGTGAGTTAATTATCCTTTATTTAAAAATAACTCAAAAATCAACCTGAGTTATTTGAGTGATTTATGGCTTTTATTCATGCACCTCCAAAGCCCTGGATTTCTATAAAATCAAGGCTCAGCTCTTCATATCAACATCTCATATTTTTTTTACATCCTCACGCTGTCGAATTGGAGACTGAAGAATCATCTTTGCGAATCCATGCTATTGTGAGATCATTCTTGTTTTTTTAGTATTGCGTATCATTTAGAATTCATCTTAGATCAATTCATTACATATCAATTTCATCTTAGATTCTAGATTCATATCATTTTTCATCATTATCGCATAGAAAATATCAAAAAAATAGATTAATTTGCATTCATTCCATATCTAGATTTTGCATTCAAATCCTTCATTTAGGTGTCATCAAAGTCACTGATCTCGGTATAATCTGAGAATACATACTTACATATACTATAAGGTAGTAAATCGTCTGGTTAGTTTAGTTTTTCAATTATTGCACGATTTTGATTTTAGCTAACCTCTAATGTTTTACTAAAGTGTTGTGTCTACAGATCAAGTACAAAATTCACACACACATTTATGGCGCCCACCGTGGGGCCCTGAAATGGGTTTCCCTTCATTTCTATCAATTTTTTATCTTTTGAGGTTAAGGGTTTCAAGGGTTCTGAAAAAAATTTGGCACTTTTTCTATCAAAACTATCTATACACTGTGATTTTTAATTTTTGTTCGTACAGTTGTCATACGAGTTTTGTTAGAAACTCATATCAGGAGATACCTACTGTCGTACGATAGTTGATTTGATCGAGGCTCGTATCATCAAAAAACATTATCATTTGAAAGCCTGATTATCGTATGATCTGATACCCAGTGTCATATGATTTTTTGGACTGTCGTCTGGGAGGTAACCCAATGTTGTACGAGTTTCTGGACTGTCATCTGGGAGGTAACCCAATGTCGTATGAGTTTCTAGACTGTCGTCTGGAAGCACACCCTCTATCGTATGAGTTTTGGCACCAGGTTTTAATTGTCATTTCATTTTTTAGGGCAGTTTGTCAGATTTGATTTCTAGATTTGGACTAACAGCTAATCTTAACAATTGAAATTCTCTATTTTTTATTGACTCCTACTAGTTTTGATTGGGTAAAGCGCAAGAATTGCTAAAAATGGGTAAAAATCTACTAAGCACGTTGCGAGGAATTCAGGTAATCTTCTCAACTGATAAGACTTCAATTTTGGACTTAAAACAAACATCTCATGTGTCTGGCTTGAGTGAATTTTTATTGCTTCCACATCACATATTTCATTTGGGCTATAAAAATGAACATAGTTTTCTTTCAGCATCTTTGTTACACATAGTAATTAGGCCCCATGAACACTATTTGTGGATCTTGAGAGAGTGGGTTTACAGTGAAACTCTTCTCAATGAAGGATCCCTTGTAGGTGAGGAGGATACTGAGGGAGTCTCACATTCCACTAGATCTATGTGTCTTCAACTTTTGATTGAGGCATTCTCTCTCCAGAGAGGTTGATAGATCATAAGGGGTTGACATCATAGATCTTTGTGAGATAATCTTGGTCTTAGCATGTCAGATTAATCTATCTACTTTGTTTGGGTTAAAAGTGAAAAGGCCAGGGGATTATGCTCTACTTCCTTTTTGGATAGTACTAGAAACCCAAATTCTTGAATCTGGAACCAGCCTCCATGTGGTATATTTTGTGAGTCACCTTTAGAGAGGGTTAACCGTAGTGGACATTCCCTTAATTGGGTCAACCACGTTGACAGAACCTCAAGCGGTAATAGCCATTTTCACCGTGGTAGTGACAACCGCTATATAAATGTCTTGTTGGAAGAAATCTCCATAGGTGTGGTCTCTTGTTGGGCTATCAGATCTCCCTAGCAGATCCTAAAGATTAAGTTCTTGGACTGTGTCAAAACCCCGGTGCACCTGGATTGGAGTTCGCCCTCTTGGATCATAAAAGTTGCAAAGTCAAACCCTTACTAAAAACCCTAGTGAGGCCAAATTTTCATTTTCTAGGAATATGTGCGTTAATGCAAAACTTTTTGGAACATACATAATTAGCACTTCTAAGGATTAGCATAAATAAGTCACTTGATTGTTCATGCGCAAGGTTGCTTTTGCCCTTGTTCATTGTTGTGAAACATGCTTGAAATCACTTGCTTGTTGTTTTGCGTGCTTGCTTATCCATCTAGTTACTGAGAATGAACAAATCTGTTACAATCCTCAAATTTGGACATTGAAATTTGCAAACAATCCAAAACTGAAAACCCTAAATTTGCAAAATTAAAAGTGAAATTCCTTCGTGGAGTCAAAAGTCATCTCAGGAGGTCAGAAAGTCATACGAGTTTTTATCGAATGTCATTTCATTACTGCCCAACTATCGTATGGTAAAGAACCCAGTGTCATACGAGTCTTTATGCCAGTCAAATTCAAAAAGTCAAATCCTGCTAGCAACTATCATGCAAGTTTTTGCAACTGTCGTACGAGCTTTTCAACTATCATTTCATAGCATACCCACTGTCGTACGAGTCTGCAGAGTGTCATTTGGGAAAATTTTGAAAGTTGTCAGAAAATTGTCAGAATGGCCAGATACTTATCTTTTTCAGCCTATTTCCAGAATCTGTTGAACAAATCACTGTGTCAGGAACAGAGTAGTAGCTATTGAAAATCCTATCATTATCCCAAAGTGGTCTTTTGAATCCGATCCAGCCTTTTGTTTAATCGATTTGAGTCTTTATCATCTTGTGTCAAAACCTTGTCATAACTATCAATCTTCAAAAATGACTAAGTGTTGCGATATCCTGTCTGCTATCTTTTGGGAACCTACCCATACATCCAGGGCACAGTATCCCTCATCTAAGTCATATATATACTTCAATCAATCAAACCTTGACAAGGTTGCATCATTTGATCATCTTGATTCAATTCATTCTTCATTTGTCTTCATCTTATTCTTTTGCTTCACCCAAGGTTAATTGTGGAAACTAGAGCTTCCTCCCACAAGAAATCTGGGGAAATATCTCATACTTTACCTTTGACTCACATAGGTCCAACTTTTGAGCAACTCCATGATTCTGGTCTTTATGAAGATGATGGTGCTGGCAACCTTCGATTAAAAACTGGTTACATTCCTCCTTCATCAACTCACGAAGGTACCCAACAAACCCCACATCAATCTATTCCAGGGAGTCCACAAACTCCTACCATGTCTCAAGCAGGGACAAATTTTGGCTCTCAAAGAGCTCAATCTCAACATGGTGTAGATCAGGAACCCACACCTGAAGAAATTTCTCAATATCAAAATGATGATAACTTCAAACGAATGATGAAGCATTTCTTGAAAGAAGATAGAGAGGCATATTTTTTACAATTATCTCATCAAGGAGCTAAACTTCCTCCCAACTTTAATGTTGAAGATATCATTACGCATGAGGAAGAAACTCCACTCACAGCTATGATGAAACAAATGCATGCCATGCAAGTCAAACTTAACAACCTTGAAAAAGAAAAGGAACCCAGGGAGCTCTCCATGGAGGCCCTATGTCCTTTTCCATTCGACAAAGACTTGTACATGCCACCATTCCCAAAAAAGAGTGGAGATGCCTAAGTATGATAAGTATGATGGACACTCAAATCCTCAAGATCATGTCAGAGAATTCTGTACACAATCTATGGAGTTCATGCATGAACCAACCTATCTGATGTGTATCTTCCCTCGATCTCTAGGGGGAGTAGTCATCCACTAGTTCTCTAGATTGCCTTCTACTATCAAAAATTTTGAGGAGTTGATCAAATTGTTTTATCAAAAATACTCCTACAATATTCAACATCCAGTCACCATGATTGATATATGTAATCTCAAACAATATCCAAGGGAACCATTCCTAACATTTCTCAAGAGATGGAGGAAGAAGTTCTCTCTATATGCCAGACCTAATCCAGAAATAGAAAAACTGGAAATCTTCATCAATAGCCTTGTTCCAGAAATCAATTATCCTCTACAAATGCAAGATCATACATCTTTTGATAAGATGGTGGACAATGCTATCAAAATCAAAAAAGTGCTTGTGAAAAAAGGAGAAATCACACTTCAAAAAGACAAGTACGAATCAGGACCCAATTGTAACGACAAGAACAAAAATTGGAACAAGAATAAAGACATCGTCACTGATGGTGTTGTTGACACTATCTATGCCCCATCAAAGGCACCAGCCTACAACCTAACTCTTGTTTCCCAAGCCATTAAAGCTTCAGAACAAAATTCATCTGAACCATTCCAAAAGAAGCCAGAATACAAACCTTGGGATAAAAAGTGAAAGTTCACTCCTCTTGGAGAATCTTTAGAATCAGCTATGAAAACTCTACTGGCTGATAACATCATCTCTTTTCCAGCAATCCGATAATCTGATCCAGACCCTAAGCCACATTGGTGGAAAGAAAATGAATTCTATGATTTACATCGAGGTAAAGGTCACAAAACTAATAACTACTTACGATTGAAACACACCATTCAAGATCTGATCGATAGTGGAGACATCACAATTGACAATCCTAAGAGAAATAATGATCATACAGCATTTACAGAACCTTTTCCGCAACATGGTCAAGAAGTTTCAACTTCTCAGCCCAATATGGGGGCAAAAGTCAACTATGCCTATCTTGGAAATAATGTTGTCATCAATATGGTTGAACCATGTCTCTCTGAAAGTTGCAATGTCATCACAATTGTACGAAGAGAAAGAGATAATTCCTTAGCTAATGTAGTTACTCAATCACAAGCTCAGGCACATCTGAAAGGACAAATCCCAAATTCATCTAATGTCCCTAAGATTCCCTTCAATCTTTCTTCCGCTTCCAGATAGAAGGTTGTTTCTAAATCTTCCAATTCTAAAGATACAAGGCCAACATCTTATAACATTGTCCAACAACTCCAACACACTAATGCAAAAATCCCCATGTTTGAGTTACTTCAGATCTCTCCAGCTTATAGAGCTATACTAGACAAAGCTTTGCTCAGTTCCAATGTTCCTGATGACCTTGATTTAGATAGGTTCCAGACTATGGTTGGACATCTTACATCTCTGCAATATATCTCCTTTTCAGAGGAAGATTACAACTCCTTGAGTCACCCACATAATCAGCCTTTGCATATAGAAGTCTTGATCCAGAACCATAGAGTCAAACGTGTGTTGATAGATGGAGGCACGGGCCTCAACATTTGTTCTTACAGCTTGATCACACAATTGGGATTTTCAAAATTGGCTATTGATCCTAGAAAGAAAATAACTATCAAAGCCTATGATGAAAAAGAAAGATCTTCTAAAGGCACCATTGTCTTACCTATCAGAGCAGGTCCAGTTATTAGAGATACTATATGTCAAGTTCTTGATCTACCTTTGGCTTACAACATCCTCCTAGGGAGACCATGGATACATGAAATGCAAGCTATTCCTTCTACATGCCATCAATGTTTGAAGTTTCCTTATGAAGGAGTAGAGGTTACTATCCCCGCAGATCTGAATACAACTTGCAATACATTGAAGGAAAGTGTAGATAAGCTTGTGCCTAATAACAGAGAATCTTCCATTGAATCAACTAAAGAGGCATCCACATCTAAAATGGAAGATCTTGCAAAAGAGGTTAATATCAAAGAAATTAGTATGGGAGAATATACTATGGAGCCAGTCTTATCTTTGACATCTCTCCCTATCTCACCTAATTCTTATGGACAATCTTTGAAACAATCCAAGCCTGAACCTAAGGAACCTCTTGAAGCATATAAAAAGAATTTTGTAGCAAAACAAGTATCCAAGCAAGAGTTTGAAGAGGATGAAGTTGTGCTATCATGGCTATACAAAGATGAACCCAAATCCCCAGTTGTCCAAACTCGTGATTCTACAATATCCAAAGATTCTTCTAAGTCATATGGCCCAGGAGATAAATTAATAGCTAAGATGGGATATTCAGGTAAAGGACCTCTAGGAGTCTGAGGAAAAGGTCTTGAGGTACCTCTCCCACATACTGGTAGAGAAAATAAAGACAAAGTTGGCTTAGGATTTGAAAAGAAACCCTTCCACCTCAAAGATAATTGTTCTCATGTCATAGAGAAGATCGCACCAGGAGAACCTCTTCTTAAGAAAGAAGAAACAGAACCATCAGATAGTGATTCAGACAGCTCAGAACTCATCCCCTATGAAAAATTTCCTAAAGAGATCAAAGACCTTCTTGATGATAAAGATGATCCAATAAAAAGAATTAATGTAGTAGAAACACAAGAACCTACTATCAATCAAGAGATAGTTGCAACACAAGAACTAGCTAATCTTGAAAATAATCAAGAAGAGGGAGGTGGTAGTGATTCTAAGATAGATTCCCATGAATATGAATTCAAATCAGAATCTGAGGTTAACCCTTCTTGGGGTATTCACCCTGACTTTACTCATGTTTTAAGATTTCCTAGAGATCCTGAATCAGAAGTTGAATCAAATGACTATGAATGGGGAGCCATTCCAGAACCAGATGAAGATGAGCTTATTACAAAGAAACATGTTGATGGTATTCACCAATATGCACCTAATCCCAATGTAATTCTAGAGCGAAATGATGAACCTATCAAGTCTGATCCACCTATGGCTGAATTGGACTCCCACAATGACATTGAGCCTATTCACGAATTGAATGTCTTAAGTTGTAATATCACCTTTGAACTCGAGCGTCGGGTTAGGACCCATGATGACATATCCATATCCATAAACACTATCTCCCAATCTTTTCCCACTTTGACTATCCAATATCCAGAACTTATTGATCAAACCTCCACAAATCTGAGCCATGGTATTTATACCTTCCCAAATGACTATGCCCTTGCTTTCTACCTCAATGCAGTTGAGCCTATGAGTACTTCCATCAATGAACCAAGTGTTAGCATGACGGAGTCGGACATCAAATATCTTAGTCAGAAAAATAAGAATAAAAAGAAAAAGAAAAAGAGTTCTGAGGGTGAAAACCACTTTGTGGCAGTCTCAAAACCTACAAAAGTAAAAAGAAAAGATGTATCCGAAGGTGAAAACCTCTCTGAGGTGCCTAAGGATGAGATATTTGATATCCTTTTGAGTCATTTATAGGATAGATCTCCAGTTCTAATTGAGCCCACTCAATCTATCAATTTGGGAACAACAAAAGAACCACAATTGGTACATGTAGCACAATCATTATCAGAAGAAGAGAAGCAAAAATTTACTACATTCCTAACAGAGAAAAAGATCAATTTTGCATGGAAATACTCAGATATGCCAGGGTTGGATCCTAATCTTATCATGCATCATTTATCTATAGCTCCTCATGTTGCACTCTTGGTAAAAGCTGAATTAGAGAAGCTACTAAAAGTCGGGTTCATCCGTGTTATAGACTATGCTGAATGGATCTCTAATATTGTACCTATTTCTAAACCAGATGGTTCAATCAGAGTGTGCATAGACTTTAGAGATGTGAATAGAGCGTGCCCTAAGGATGATTTTCCACTACCTAACATTGATATGATAGTGGACATGACTGCGGGTTTCAAGATGTATTCCTTAATGGATGGTTTCTCTAGATATAACCAAATAAAAATTGCTTCTGAGGATCAAGAGAAAACTGCTTTCACATGTGCATGGGGTCCCTTCTATTGGAATGTCATGCCATTTGGGCTTAAAAATGCTGGTGTTACATATCAAAGAGCAATGACATCTATTTTCCATGACATGATGCATCGAACTATGGAAGATTATGTTGATGATACTTTAGCAAAATCTATGATTAGAACTGAACATCTAAAGGACTTGAGCATGATCCTGGACAAAATGGAAAAGTTTAGTCTCCGACTAAATCCTAAGAAGTGTGCTTTTGGTGTCACTTCTGGAAAACTCTTAGGATACATAGTCTCAAAGAAGGGCATTGAAGTTGATCCAGCTAAAGTAAAGGCTATAATAGAGATGCAACCCCCGAAGAATATCAGTCAAATGAGGACATTGCAAGGAAGAGTTCAATCTATCAGAAGATTCATATCACAGCTTGCAAACATATCACAACCATTTACAAAAACATTACATAAAGGTGTGACCTTTGCATGGAATGAAGAATGTGAGAAACACTTTGATCATATCAAATAGTATCTATCAAATCCTCCAATCTTGATGCCTCCTATTCACGAGAAGCCATTGATCTTATATGTCTCCGCAACAGATACATCACTGGAGGCATTGCTAGCACAGCATGATGAAGATAAAAAGGAAAGAGCTATATACTACATCAGTAGAACATTGGTGGCATATGAAAAGAACTATTCAATGATTGAGAAAGCTTGTCTAGCTATGATCTTCACATCATAGAAACTAAGACACTACATGTTAGCTCATACCACACATTTGGTAGCTAAAATTGATCCACTGAAGTACCTACTAAGCAAAGCTTCCCTCATGGGTAGATTAGCCAAATGGGTCATGCTCTTAAGTGAATTTGATATCGAATATGTAGAAAGAAAAACTATTAAAGGATAGGTTTTTGCTGATCAATTAGCAGATGCACCTATGATTGATGATACACCAATGCAAATGGAATTTCTAGATTCCTCTATCATGACTCATTCTTCTAGAGAATGGCACTTATTCTTTGATGGCTCCTACACACAAAATGGATCTGGAGTAGGCATATTGTTCATAACTCCTCAAGGATACTCAATTCCAAAAGCATTCAGATTAAAGTTCCCTTGCACAAACAATATTGCAGAATATGAAGCCCTTTTGAATGGCATGAAACTAGCAATTGAGTGGAGAATAATAGATATACACATTCATGGAGACTCTCAACTTGTTATCCATCAAGTCAATGATGTGTACCAAACTAAAGATGAAAAGCTCATTCCTTACAAGAGAATGGTAGATGATTTAAAGAAGTATTGCATATCTATCACATTTGAGAAAATTCTTAGAATGGAGAATAAGGTTGCCGATGCAATGGCAACATTATCTACTTTATTACAGCAACCTGAACATGAGCTACGCTACGAGTTCCTGGTGGAAGCACTATCTTATCCTGCATATGATTCCCCCGAAACCCGCATGATCTGCACTGTTGTTGGTCATGATTCATCCAGATACAAAAACCTATTTTCCTATCTCCAAGACCAAATCATTCCCAATACCTTCAACTACCATGAAAAGAGATACCTTATCCGAAATGCATCCCGATATGTCATCATTGGTCACGATCTGTACAAATGAGGTCTAGATGGTACACTACTTAGATGTTTAAAATGGGAAGAGTCTCAATGTGCATTAGAGGAAGTCCACGATGATATTTGTGGGTCACACTCGAACGGTTTAACACTAGCTCAAAAACTTATTAGGGTTGGGTATTATTGGCCTGAGATGGAGAAAGAGGCTATCAAATTTGCTAAGAATTGTCAAAAGTGTCAAGTGCAAGGCAACTTAATTCATGCTCCAGGGAGAGATCTAATTCCCTTTACTACACAATGGCCTTTTCACCAATGGGCATTTGATCTTATAGGAGCCATACATCCTCATTCTTCTAATGGAAATCCATATAATCACAGCTACAGATTATTTTACAAAATGGGTAGAAGCAGTCCCTTTGACACAAGCAACTGGAAAGCAAATATCTATGTTCATATTGAACCATATCATATGCAGATATGGGATATCTCATTCCATAATCATAGATAATGGTGGGAAATTCAAGAACAAATACCTAGATGATCTATGTGTCAAATTCAAGATCACACAACATTGGTCTTCTATCTACTATCCCCAAGGGAATGGACAAGCAGAGGCTTCTAACAAGAATCTATTGAAAATCTTGCACCGTACAGTCAACAAAATAGGAAGAGACTGGCATCTCATGATCAATCCAGCTCTCTGGGCCTACAAAACAAGTATCAAAACACCTACTGGGGCTACACCTTTCGCTTTAGTTTATGGGTCTGAAGCGGTACTACCTATTAAGGTTGAAATCTCATCACTAAGAATCAAAATGCATGGTCTAGTAACTGATGATGACTACAGAGTGTCTAGGTTGCAAGAACTTGAACTACTAGATGAGCACAGATAAGCAGCATATGATCATCTCAGATTATATCAGAAGAGAATGTCTAGAGGTTACAACAAGAAAGTCAGACACAGAGAATTTCAGGTTGGTGATCTAGTCTTGAGAGAGAATCCAAAAAATCAATCACATCGAGAACGCAAGGGGAAGTTTGAACCCAACTGGCTGGGTCCCTTTGTAATCACTGCTACTTTTGGCTCTAGTGCCTATCAACTCTCAACGACTGAAGGAGAACAGCTCTGAGAACCAATCAACGTTCTCCATCTGAAGAAATTCTATGCCTAAAGCATTCAGTCTATGTTAAAATGTCCTAAAAAAGCTTAAAAATCTGAAAAAGTCTTGAAAAAATGAACATCTTGGTGAAAACCTAGCAATAGGTGCCTTGATGATTCACAAAAAAAGTACAAAAATTTGGAAAAATGAAAAAAAAAAAAAAAAAGTGCCTTGGTGAAAACCTGGAAACAGGCGCCTTGGTAGCAAAAATAAAATCTCTGCCAAGATGATGAAAACCTGGCAAACGGGTGCCACTTGTTTCAAAACGCTCCATCTATCAACCAATCTTGGTCTTTCCCAGCTTTCACTCTTACTTTAGTTTGTACATATTTCCCAGTTTGTTTCTACATTCTTATTTTCAATAAGTCGATCTATACACCAATCAGCTCCAGCATGTGTATTCTATCACTGTTTCAAACTTGGGGGCAATCAATGTCATATCGTATGGCCTCCAATGTATCTTAGAGGTATCATAACCAGTCAGAGTCCTTTGAAGCTTCATTTGAGTCAGTCTATCTATCTTGTCTCCAGAAAGGATTTTGCATCTACAACAACACAATCAAACATCAAACATCAAACACAAACTGAAAACAATCTATGCTTTTTACATGCTTTTATCTCCTTGTATGCTTACTGATTCACATTGAGATTTTTGCATATTGTGTCCCTTTGAGCTCTTCAATGATGTCCTTTACAAGATTTAGAGAGTGATGACTGGGGGAATAATCTTTTCTTTGTTTTCTTCTTGTATGTGAAAATATAACAACTTTGGAAATTCTAGATTGAAATGGTGTCCAACTGTAAGAGCCTCTATCTCGAATTGGATGGCCATGCGTACCTCGACCATTGATACTCAGAAAATTCAAGGAAGTTTGATCTAACTATTGTCTTTTTTGAGTGAGTTCTTTCTCCTATTGTGAAATGCAATCTTACCTAAAGATGTGAACAATAAAGGGTCACTACGGGTAATTCACATTGGATTTTGAATGATCTCTTGACTGTTTGATGTGTTTGTACATAAGGTGTATTCTAGTCATCATGACGTTGATGTTTTGATGCTTATACAAATTGCTATATCAAAATGGACATGATATTCAGGTCATCCTTGCGCTTGTGCCTTGGTGCTTATATCTAATCCGACATTCTGAAAACAAAATCAATATTCATATATCCATGGTTGTTGACCAGTGGGTGTTGTATTGATTCTTGCGCATACAAATCGATATTCATATGTCTATGGTTTCATAGCTAGTGGGCATTGTATTGATTTATCTGATTACCTAAAAGTTCAATGATGATAACAAATCGACATATGATCAGTGAGTAGGTCCTAGGTCTTAGGTTGCATTTCATTCTACATGTTTCTTCGCTCTTTGCATGTTTGCATGATCTTACAATGGCTAAACAAACTTAAACACTTAAATGATTCTTCAATCACATCTTCTAATCTAACAAGAGTTGAATCTCACACGAAGGTCCATCCAACGAAATAGCAAGTAGAATCCTTTTTTGGGATCAAAATCAAAATCTGAGATCATTCATATTATTAACTACTTGCATAATCGACCTTCCATCATCACAAAAATCCAGTATTCAACTTAACTGATTATCTTACATCAAACTGTCAAAATTTTAACTTGGTCAACTATGGTCAACTCATGGTTTCACCTAGTCAAACTTGGTCTCTAGGACCTCTAAATGATGCAGAATGTGTTCTTGAATGTGTTTAATCACTTCTCAAATCAATTAACATGCTTCTAAACCATTTAACGCTAACTTTTCTTGTCAGATTTCAATTTTAATCCCAAAGGGGGCATGGCATTGCACATCATTCAAAGTCTGTAATCTAAATCTGGAAATCATATCTTTCCTCAGGAATCAAGACAACAACCATGTCTAGTCGTTGATTCATCAAAAGTCCTCATCACTCGGGGCAAATCTATCATCGCTTGGGGCATATCAGATTCATCAAAATCCATATCAATCTAATATTCTTCTAATCTTGTAAACTGTATCAATTTTTTTTGTAACCATCGGTTCATTAGTGTTATTTCCTTGGTTCTTCGGTAACTGAAGGGTTCAGATGTGATACCTATGTGATTCTTCTAGGGACAATTGAGTCTGGAATCGGTCACTCACTTCTTCGCAATCATAAGGTTTGGAATCAGGCATTTTGACGCTTTTGTTTCATTGGTTCATCATTGCTATAGTTAACATTATCTTTGGTCATTCAGGACCTAATATCATCATATCTTTCGAATCAGTTTCATATCTTTATCAAACACAGACTATCTTTGAACCATTATGCTTCTCACAGCGATTCAAAGAGGGGAAAAATGTAATACCCCAAAAATGGGCTATAGGTTCATTAACCTCTATATCGACACATCGAATGAAATCGACATCGAAGTCCTAACCAAAGGCACATCAGCACATCATCGAATCCTAATTGATTATCCTAAATTCTGCATCGAGGAATATTCCTAGTAATATTCCTAATCATCCTAATTATCTTTAATTTAATGATTATTTGGCGATAAATCCTATTTATCCTAAAGTTTGATTAATTGAATATTCTCAATATTTAATTAATTAGATTTAATTCTGCCACTTAATTATTTAATTGAATTTAATTATATTTATTCCTAAATTGTATTATTTAATTTTGACAATAAATCCAAAATCCTATGAATAATTGATTAAATTCTTATTTAATTAATTAAAGCAAGTTGTCAATTTTTAATAATATTGTTTTTGAATAAATTGTTTGAAAAATAATTGATTAACCCATAAATCAATTGTTTTATTTTTCAAAATCAGTTAAGTTGGAAATAAATCACTTTATTATTAAATTAATTCATAAATAAAACATGCACAATCAGAAAAGCAAACAACTATCAATTATCAATTAAAGTTAAACTCTATTTTGAGTTGAACTTTGCTTTTGCATGTTTTTGTGAGTTAATTATCCTTTATTTAGAAATAACTCAAAAATCAACCTGAGTTATTTGAGTGATTTATGGTTTTTATTCATGCACCTCCAAAGCCCTGGATTTCTATAAAATCAAGGCTCAGCTCTTCATATCAACATCTAATATTTTTTTTACATCATCACGTTGTCGAATTGGAGACTGAAGAATCATCTTTGTGAATCCAAGCTATTGTGAGATCATTCTTGTTTTTTTAGTATTGCATATCATTTAGAATTTATCTTAGATCAATTCATTGCATATCAATTTCATCTTAGATTCTAGATTCATATCATTTTTCATCATTATCGCATAGAAAATATCAAAAAAATTGATTAATTTGCATTCATTCCATATCTAGATTTTGCATTCAAATCCTTCATTTAGGTGTCGTCAAAGTCACTGATCTCGGTATAATTTGAGAATACATACTCGCATCTACTAGAAGGCAGTAAATCGCCTGGTTAGTTTAGTTTTTCAATTATTGCACGATTTCGATTTTAGCTAACCTCTAATGTTTTACTGAAGTGTTGTGTCTACAGATCAGGTACAAAATTCACACACACAAAGCTCACCTTTCTCGAACCTTAATTTTTCAATATGTAAGACCATGGTAAGGTAGGTTCGACACTGAGTTGAGTCACGAGGATACCTCTGAATTAACAAAAAAATGAATTGAGTCACCATTTTTTAATTTTGCCTTTGTGAATAATATACTATACCCCACATTGATTTCACTTAAATGACCTCATAAAATGAAATCTTCTCCCATTTGTATCTTCTAATGTGGGGGCGAGCCACATCTCTTCATCATATCTACCATTTGCAATCTTCACAACTTTTTATAATTATCACTTTTTTAAAGAGATGGCTTTTCAACATTTGTGTCCTTTACGAGTGTCACAATGTATCATAACTTTGACTTTCATAAAAGTCACTTCCATATTATTTTCTTATTTTTTGTTCTCTTGCATTAATAGTTAGAGGGGTAGTCATGCCTCAACTCACCTCTTCCTGAACCTCAACATGACAATATGTAAGACCAAGGTAAGGTAAATTGGGAACTGCGCTAAGTCACGGTGATACCTCTAAGAAAAAAAAAGAATTGAGTCACAAATTTTTACTGTTGCCTTTGTGAATAAAATATTATAACTCATATTGATTTCACTTGAATGTCCTCCTAAATTGAAATCTTCTTCTCTTTCTATCATCTAATGTGGGGGAGAGTTTTATTTCTTCATCATGTCTTCCCTTTGCAATTATCACAACCTTTCAAAATTGTGACCCTTCAAAAGAGTCACAACCCTTCATCATTTCTGTCATTTGTGAGTGTCACAAAATTTCATAATTTTTCCTTTTGCAAGATTTACTTATTTTTTTATTATTATTTTTCTTTTTTTCTATTAATTCTTACACATCTATTCTTGTCTCAACTCACAGCTTCATGAACCCCA
Organism: Chamaecyparis obtusa; assembly: GCA_027943335.1. NCBI lineage: Eukaryota > Viridiplantae > Streptophyta > Pinopsida > Cupressales > Cupressaceae > Chamaecyparis > Chamaecyparis obtusa. The sequence continues at coordinate 212,779 of BSBK01001957.1, forward strand.
TCTTGGCAATATATAAGACCAAGATAAGGTACAATGATACTTGTGAGTTACACATATAAAAGTTATACATTATTGCATGTATTCTCCAAATATAGGGTGACATAAAAATATCATATTCATAGATATTTTTTATAAGAAATAAATCATAAATAAGACCATTATTCATAAGAAAACTCATAAATATAAACCACTATAATATTTATTATGAGAACTAAGACCAATTTATAATTGTATTTTTATTTTGTATGTTGTAAGACAGATCTCATTGGCTCGATGATTTGAGGTATTAGTGAGTTATGATTAAGTAATTATCAATTAGATGATTGAGAAGTGACGATATAATAAATGCTAGTTTGACATTTTGATGGATGGCGATTGAATGAATGTTGCTTTGATAAAGTGATGTTTGATTATTTAATTGTATGTATTCTTGATCCCAAGTCGAAGTGATGATTGATGTGAATTTGATTATTGTGTGTTTGATCTTTCTAATAGATTAATTACTTGATTTCTTGCGAGAAGATGGATCAAGTATAATGATTGATAAGTCCTCCTTCAATACTTGGAATGAAATCTCTTGTATACTTTATTGGAGAAAGGATCACCTCCATTCATAAGAAATGAGTCAACACAACTTGAACGTATACTAGAGTTGGCTTGGGCCATGGGTTTTCTTCCCATTGGTATCAGGTTTGACTTCGAGGATCAGAATTATCTAATGCACATGGTTTGTGAGTTATTGTGTGCATCCTTAGAGGGTCAATTTTGCCTCTGCTCATCCTTCCAGAACCCCAACTTGGTATTGTGTAAGAGCAAGGTATGGTAGTTAGACATGAGGCTAAGTCGTGATGATACCTATGAGTTAACAAAAAGAAAAGAATTGAGTCACCACTTTTCAATGTTGCCTTTGTGTATAATATATTATACCCCACATTGATTTCACTTGAATTTCCTCCTAAATTGAAACCTTCTCCCCTTTATATCTTCCAATTTGAGAGAGTGTCTCACCTCTTCATCATGTTTCCCTTTTGTAATTATTATTGATAGCCTACAACTGATTAAATATCTTGATGAAATGAATGGACAAGTGAAAGACAGTGATTGAAGATCACTGAGCTACTAAAGTGATATGTAAGACAATTAAATCAGTCAATGTATTGTCATTGATGTCAACTAGTTTTGACTGTACTTATCATGATAGTTACAAACATTTGAAGAAGAAAAATGGTAAAGAAATGAGATATCTACATGAAGATGAGATGGATATGGAAGATATGACTAAGGTATACATTGGGTACGTAAATTATTGATGAGTCTATGGCATCATGTTGTTGACTTTATTGTATTGCATGAATTTTTTATGTATTGAAGATCAGAACTGAACAAGTTTATGTGGTCAGTAATTGAAGATTTATTTATACATCAAGCTAGTGTAGTGTATACCGAGTAATAGTAATAACCAAATTAGTATTCACTAACACATTCTAATATTGACCAAGTGAGAGAAAAAAATTAAGTTTATAACAACTGACAAAATTCAAGTTTGATCGAATGGATAAGGATGAAATGTGTTATAGACACATCTTCCAAGGAATCTTGAAGCGTAAAAAGGAACGATGGAGATTAAGAGGCAAAATCTAACGGATGATAAGAAAATAGTTTATGAAGTCTATTTAAAGAGACATGAGATTCATTATTAAGTCTAGAGCTTATTGACACTGGAGGAAAATTTGCATAGAAGGACTATTTTCATGCACCACTAATCAAACTAGTTACAAACATAACCGAGTTGAACTGCAGACATTACCAAGCATCAGGGAATTATTCACCTAGTTGAACAAGTTGGAGGATATGAAGGATTGAAGTGAATATTGATCAGAGGAGGTATTTTGAGCTTAGAATAGATCTAAAAATCTACAAATCTTAGTTTTATTTGAATCAGATCATTACTGTATCAATTTAACCATTGTTACAGCAAAATCTCTTAACCGAGTGGACTTAACAGTCTTTTTGTATTTCAATATGAAATTAAATGAATGTTGTTAGTTTTCTTGTTGACCCCATAGTGAATGTTGGTCAAGGGATAACTATTAGTGATAAATCATCTAACCAGGTCACACCTTACAATATGTTTTGTAACCTTTGACAGGGTTGTCTCCTAATTGAGCTCACTTCATAAGAGTGAATTATTTTGGGTTACCGGTCCCAAGTAGCTTTTTCCTTAACAGGGTTTCCACATTAAAAATCTGTGTTATGTGTATTTGATGTTATTGGATTGATATTTTACTTTATACATTACACATCTAGTCAGATCGGTAAACACAGTATTGAATTGACTGTCAATCGGTAGATGAAGAGAAAGTTATTGTTGATAGCTTACCGAGTTGATAATTTATTTGAAAAGGTTGAATATATACATCTGGGAGATTTGGGATTGGTGATAACTGGAACTAACTGATTCACATCCCCCTTTCAATTATCTAACAATTATAACCTTTAACAATTGTCATCCTTCGAAAGAGTCACAACCGTTCACCATTTTTGTCATTTGCAAGTGTCACAAATTTTCATAACTTTTCCTTTTGAGGGAGTCGCTTCCTTATTTTTCTTCTTATTCCATTTTACTTTTCCATTAATTATTCAAAAGCTACTCTTCCCTAAGCTCACCTCTTCCCAAATCCCAACTTGGAAATATGTAAGAACAAGGTAAGGTAGGAAGAGCACTATGCTAAGTCATGATAATACATCAAATTTAACCAAAAAAATGAATTGAGTCACCACTTTTATAGTTTCCTTTGTGAATAATATACTATACCCCACATTGGTTTCACTTAAATGTCCTCCTAAAATGAAATCTTCTCCACTTTGTATCTTTTAATGTGAGCGAGAGTCACATCTCTTCATCATATCTACCCTATGCAATCGTCACAACCTTTTACAATTGTCACTCTTCGAAAAGGTCACAACTCTTCACCACTTTTTTCCTTTGTGAGTATCACAACGTATCATCACTTTTTATTTTGAAAAAGTCACTTTCATTTTTTTTTATTCTTTTTCTCTTATATTAATCTTTTGAGGGCTAGTATTGTCTCATCTCATCCCTTCCTAAACCCCAACTTGGAAATATATAAGACCAAACTAAGGTAAATTGCGCTTTAGGCTAAGTTGTAGGGATACCTCTAAGTTAGCAAAAAAAAACCTGAGTCGCTACTTTTCATTGTTGCCTGTGTGAATAATATATTATACCCCATATTGATTTCTGAATCGGTGTTCTCATAAGCGGGTGTATGTAGCTACTCAACTAAGAATTTTTATTGCATTGAGTCATAAGGGATCTCTAATAAGGATCTAATGGTCACCATTGCGTTGGCCTCTTTGTTCTGAAGCCTTGGTATTTGCGTGAACTATAGATTTAGGAAATGCTCCTTCTATTTTTCCACCAATTCTTTGTAGGGTAGCAAGTTGTCATCCTTTGTCTGATACTCATCCAAGACTTTCTTGATAATCAGTGGTGAATCTCCAAACACTTGAAATTTTGTTATGTTCCACTAAATGGATGTTTTGAGGCCTGATATGAGTGCCTCATATTTTGCAATGTTGTTAGTACATGGGAATCCCAATTTGAACGACTTTGGAATATATTCACCTTGAGGTGTGATGAATATGATTCCTACCCCTGATCCATGTGATGTATAGGAGGCATCAAAGTATAGCTTCCACATGGGCTATTCTCTGATCATACATAGGTGCTCATCAGGGAATTCCATGATTAGGGGATATGCATCCACCAAAGGTGCTTCTGCTAGCTGATCGGCAATTACTTTCCCTTTGATTGCTTTCTGATCTATGTACTAAATGTCGAACTCACTGAGTAGCATGACCCATTTTTCCATACGTCCTGTGAGAGTTGTCCTTGATAACAGATACTTGAGCGGGTATGCTTTTGAGATGAGCTTGATTATGTGGTTGAGCATGTAATGTCTAAGCTTTTGAGTGGCGAAGACCACTACGAGGCATGCTTTTTCTATTGGTGAGTAATTAATCTCATAGCCGACAAGAGTTCGACTGATATAATAAATGGCTCACTCTTTATTGTCATCATCATGTTGTGCTAAGAGTGACCACAGTGTTGTAGTGGGCGCTAACATGTAGATTATGAGAGGGCATCTTGAAACTGGTGGTACAAGGATGGGAGAGCTAGCTAAATATTCCTTGAGCTTGTCAAAGCTTCTCTGACAGATAGGATCCCATTTGAAGCTTGTGTCCTTACAAATCCTCAATTGCTCTTAATTTCTTGATAACTTGATATCTTGATTACTTAATGGATATCTTGCACGTGATTCATGGATACAAAATGAGGGGAGAGAAGATCCTTTTATACTTTACTCCCTCATTTTGGGATTCAAATTTGATCTAGGTTTACCACAATTGAAAACCTCAGAAAAGAACCCTGGCATTGGGCTTTGAGGAAAGTTTGGGCCCCAAAACCTAGGCACATGTCGCCATTGCCTACTTGTCCCAAGCAGAATGGGCTCAAATTTCACAAAGAGATCGGGAAGAGAGAAGAGGATCGGGAGGAGAAAAGATAGGTTGTTAGAATCAAGCATAACGGACATTTGAACCTCGAAATTGCCAAAATGGGGCCTAATAGGTCCTAAAGCATCCAATTATGCGGTGTTAACTTTTTAGGACTATACAAATGTAAACATGTGTTATATTTTACATGAAACAAGAATTTGAACAAACATATCTTACCAGTCATAGATCACAAATCACACACACTCTAGTTGATAGATGATCAAACATCAAAAGAGCATAATAGAAATACAATCATGAACAAAGAATTCCAAAGAAAATATAAGATAATTCAAATTATTACAAAGGTAACTAGCCAAAAAAATTCCTTGTCCTAATTTTTTAAGTTCATCTTCTATTCAATTGTTGACTTGTCATGCCAATATCCATTTGTTAAGTTGGATCTTAATCCCCTTTTTCACCATCTAAGGTTACTAGCCCTTCTCATTAATACAACATCTTCATATTATCTCATTATCTATCTAAAATATTAGTTAGACATCTAAATTTATATTCAATAAAAATCAAGCTAATGCATGGTGACTTTCTTAAAGATTTGAATTCAAGGCTACTCGCAAATATTTTATGCCATATGTCAAGGTGGCGAAGCTATACTAAGCAGTCCCCTTTGTAGTATTCTCTTTGATGAGATGGATATTATTTCACAAAGAATTCATGACAAGGCTAAACAAATTAGAGATGTTCTAATCTCCATTCGTGAGAGGGATTTATAAATCATCTCGCCAATGTCAACCCTAATTTTGATGTATTATATTGTGATTATAAAAGAGACAAATATGGATATAAAGTGAAGTCTTTTTCTACTCATAAGCAAAAGGGTCCTAGAAGAAAAGGCATATTACAACGAACTAGATTGAACCTTTTAAAGTGGACGCATTTGAAGATTATTTTAGAATGGCTTATTTTGTATTATTGCAAGTTTAAATACTAGATAATATGGTCAAAAATGCCAATTTACTTGATGATAATTGCTATAAATATCCAACATAGGCATGTTCATACATTGTTTGATTGTTCCTCTTTCTTAGTTGATAAAATTTGAATATGTAACTGGTGACTCAAATTGATGACAGGGTCTCTTCATTTTGATGGTATTCTCTGTTGTCATATCGTATAGTATCTTCAAAAGGATACCAAGGACTATACTCTTCAATTTATGTAACACCAAAGACTAATCTCATGCCAGTTCAACAAAGAACTTTTGTTTGGAATGCACATACACAAGTATCAAATTATGATGTATTTGAATGCATTTTTCTCAAACAAATGCTAATCTTATTAAGGTCTAAAAGGAAATAGTATATGATATTGTTACTATATTTTTAGGCCTAAGGATCTCAATCATAGTATTGTTTGATCTCACAGCTGGGGTGATTGGTTCTTTTAAAAGAACAATATAGTCATCAAAATATATGGACCTATTGGTGCATTTCTCTCATTTGTGTTTGAGGCTTTCAAACTTCACAATCACTACAAACGACAAGTTAGAACTCCCAAATTCTAAGTGTATGGACTACAAAATTAACATAAAGGCATTTTTCTATGAAATACTTTTTTGACAAAAGAAAACATGAAGTAGGAAGGTCAAACTATGAAAACCAATTTGAATGAGGATGATAGAATCAAAAATCATTGAATGAAGTAAAATTTGATATAAATATGTTGTTATTGAGGAACACTAAGAGGGGGGGTGAATCAGTGTTCGGTTCTTTTTAACTTTCTTAATCTGATTGCACAACCATAAAGCAATTCCAAAGAATAGTAAACAAGTACATAACAAAGAAAGCATCCACAAACTCATGACACCAAGTTTTTTTGCATGGAAACCCTATAAGGAGAAAAACCACAGTGGGGATAGAACCCACAAGTATTTCTACAGAAATAAAGTTAACCCGATTAAGGGTAATTACAATGCAAAAGAATTAGGAACGCGCCTGGAGAACACTTGCTCAATTAAAAAAGAGAGGGCTACAACCCTTATAAAGAACACTGCTTACAAAACAAGTTTGGACTACATTCTAGAAGCTAAACTGAAAATAGCATCACATATGCCTGAGAAGTTCCTTGAAAGTACAATACATAATCATCAACCAAACTTTTGTAAATGATCATATAGCATCTTAGAAGTTCACACAATAACCTCTTAACATCACATCATCATCCTTCTCATGAATCATTACTCAAACTCAGATCTTATATACCTATTACCAAAATATAATAGGTCCACTGTCGGCTCCAATAGTGAAATGAGTAACATGCATATCCTTGAGAAAAACACCAATCAAATCTTTATGCTAACCCTTATCAATCCATAGATAACGTGTAGTAGTTCGTCTTATCCAAAATGTACCATCCAACCAAACAGATCATCGATCTAATAGGATTGTTGATCGATCCAACTGCTAACCGACTCTGTCTACAACACTCATCTACCAACGGTACACAAAATGACAACTCGATCATCTCACAACTCTAATTGTTGCAATTACACAAAACCATAGTAAATACCTTCACCAATCATATTCTAACTTACCTCCTCATAAATCGATCAACCAATACTATATTGATCCATCTACTGAGACTGTGTATTGCTTCCTGAGCTTCTATACTTAACTGATTATTTAATCAGTCCTTCGATATACAAAATCTATTGGGGCCAATGAAATAGATGTAGTTTCCATCAATGACAACCTACAAACAATCTACAATTGTGTCTCTTTCCCAACAATCTCCCCCTTTGGTATTAATGGCAATACTTAGATAAAAATGACTGAGTGTTCCAAAAAAAATGCCAAACTCCAAAATAGTTTTATCCATCAAAAATGCATGCTCTCCCTGAGCTAATCATCTCATTTTTCTCCTTATCTCTCCCCTTTGACATCAATGAAAAAGGTAGGAACCATCACCAAAATTGAACTACCAAAATCCTATCAATCACCTATATACAAGTATACAAAGAGTACTTACAAATGTTTGAAAATGTCACTGAAATTGTTCTTCAAGGATGCAAAGTGAACATCCCAAATTTTCTTCAAGCTCTCATAAATTAGAATGTCCACACACAAGATAGGTTGTCTCCTCTTATTTCCAAATATCAAGAGGGTCTAGATAAACATAGATTGTTGTGGTCTCATACACACATCTTGGCAGGATATCAAGCTTAGGAACTATCTGATTTATCAATTCTCTTATCCTCCCTTTCATCCTTTCCTTTTCAGTAACAAGATCCTTCATCTTATCATTCATTTGTGTTACCTGAGTTGCATGGACTGAAGCTAAAACCTTCATAGGATCATATGCATGTGATATTTCAATCAGCTTGGCCTCACTTTCTTGAGCTATTTTATCAATATCTGCAACAAATTTAGGATAACAAATACAAGAATGATATAATTGTCTGCCCTTTATCAAAGAATATTTCAATCCTTGGATCACTAAGCCCATTGATGCCTTATCCTTCGCAAATGACTCAGTCAACTTATTGAACCTCTTTTCATTGAACTCATTTTGAACTTTAACCGAAGCTGACTTCTCAATAGACTAGAAATGAGTGTCAACTGCATACAATAAGCCTTCTAATTGACTAGTCATTGACTCGTTCAGATTCACTGCATATTTAGGCATAATCTTGCACAATACATCTATTTTCTTTCACATTTGGTTTCATTATGTGTTCCCTTGCCTTGGCCTATGCAACTGTAGCAAGTGTCATCAACTAATCTTCCCCAAGTGTATCCAAATCTTTCAACTGCATATCAGAAAATTATTTTCTTGATAAAGAAGGTGTTGTGGTGTCTCTTGCCTCATCAGATAGCTCAACTTTTACCTCTTCAGATTTCTTTAAAGACTACTCATAAGTAAGATTACATTCTACTCTAAGGTACTTGGTTTGTGAGATGAAAATACCATTTTTATTTTGAATTATTTGCACACTTAGAAAGAATTTCATTTCACCAATCATTGACATTTCAAACTCACTTTTCATTTCTTCAAAAAAATTATTGTGCATTTCATCATTACCTCCAAAGATAATGCCATCCACATATACCTCAACAATCATAATACCCTTTGAACTAGTTCTCAAATATAAATTACTATCTGCACCACCTTTTCTTAAATCAAGATGCAATAAATACATGTCAAACCGAGCATACCAGGCTCTTGGTGCCTACTTTAATCCATACAAGCCCTTCTTCAACCTACAAACTATATCGTCATCTTCTATCAAGGGAAATCTATCAAGTTGTTCTATCTATAGTTCTCCAAGATCATAATTCAAGAATGCAGACTTCACGTCCATCTGATATACCTTGAAATCTTTATGTGTTGCATAAGAAAGGAACAATCCCACTGCCTCTAACCTCACAACATGTGCAAATATTTCTTCAAAGTCCATACCCTCCTATTCTAGCTTTATTCCTCACAACTATGACTTCTTCATTCATTTTGTTTCTGAAAAACCATTTGGTTCCAATCACATTTTTATCCTTAGGCCTAGGAACCAATTCCCAAGTGTTATTTTTTTTTGTATCTAATCCAGTTCGTCATGCATTACTTTAATCAATGACTCATCTTTACAAGCCGCAACAGTAGCCTTAGGTTCAACTTGTGAGATTAAACATATTTCATTTCTAACCTTAGACCTTGTTGTCATACCTTGATTAGCATCATCAATAATTTGATTTTCAAGATGATTCATCAAAACATACCTTGGTGTTCTAGGAGCTCCTCTTTGTTCATTCAAACAAACTTGTAAACCACTGTCAATCTCAAAAATCTATTCTTCTTCTTTGTTCTCATTCTTGTTCTCGAAAATTATATCACATTCATACATCCTTTCTTGAATCTAAAACTTCTCATCAATCTTCACATTAGCACTTTCAATTATTTTCCTCAATCTAAGATTGTAACATCTATGTGCTTTTCTTTTAGTGGAATAACCAAGAAAAAAACCTTCATTACTCCTTGCATCAAACTTTTATATTTCATCATCTCTTTTGATATAGCACTTGCTACCAAAAATTCTAAAATACTTCATAGAAGGAGTATGACCAAACCATAGTTCATAGGGAGTCTTATCAGTACCTTCTCTGATATGAATGTAGTTCAAGGTGTAGACAATAGTGTTAACGGCTTCCCTCCAATGCATGTGTGCTACATTGCCTTCAATCAACATAGTCATCACAGCAACCAATATGGTTATGTTCTTTCTCTCTACAATCCCATTTTGTTGTGGAGTTCTAGGTGTAGAAGTCTCTCTATATATGTCATGTTCTTCACAATATGAATTAAATGCATCAGAAGTAAATTATCCACCTCTATCTAACCTCAAGAATTTTATCTTCAACTTGACTCATTCTCAACTTTTTCCTTGTAAATTTTGAACTTATCAAAAGCTTCATACTTTTTTTTAGGAAAACAACCCATGTCATTTTGGAATAATCATCAAAAAAAAGAATAAAATACCTTTCACCATAGTAGGACCTTGCCTTTCTAGGACCACACAGATTTGTATGCACCAGATCTAGCTTTCCTTTTGCTAAAAATGATTTGCTCTAAAATTTACTCTTTGTTTCCCCATTACACATTCTCTGCACATAGTGTTAGTAGGATTGATGATCTTTGGTAGATCTCTAACTGCATTTGTGTTACTAGCCTTCACAATGTTCTCAAAATTGATATGACAGAATCTTCTATGTCACAACCAACTTTCATCTACTTTACCCATAAAATAGCTAGCTTCTAGAGTAATCAATTGAAACACATTACCTCTTGATTTTGTGCCTAATGCGATCAAGTTTCATGTCTCACTTCTGATAGTTCATTTCCCATCCTTGAACTGCAAGTAGTAACCCTTATCTACAAGTTGTCCAACACTTAACAAATTATGTTTAAGGCCATCAACAAATAAAACATCATCAGTGTTCATTTTTCCATCAAGAGAGATTGATCTTCTACCAATGATTAATCTAGGAGTGCTATCACCAAATCTAACCACTCCACCATCATATTTGTTTAACTGAACAAACTTGTCTTTATTGTCAATCATATGATGAGAGCAACCACTATCTATAATCCATTCTGATTTCTTTTCCACATGTGAAACTAAGGCTTTTTCTTCATGACCAGGCTCTTCATCCTTAATTGCAACAAATTCAATCTCATATTCATCATTTGTAGAATCATCATAAATATCATCACTGGCATAATAACATTCTTTATCCTTGGAATAATCAGGCCTAACAAACTTAGGCTTATGCTTAGAAACCCTTGTAGGACATCTAGATGCAAAATGACCAATCTTGTTACATGAAAAACATTTTAAGGGTAGCTTGTCCTAAAACTTATCCTTACCTCCATGTTCCCTCTTTGTGATCAGAGCCACAAGCTCATCCAACTTTCTCTCTTCTTCCTCTATTCCTTCCAATCATCAGCGTACTCTTCAAGCTCTGCATGTCTTCCACTTCTATTGGTGCTCACAAGACTAGATAAAGTCCTTATGTCATTATGAACAGTAGCCTTAAATGCAGTTTCCACTTTAGGTAATGTTTCATGTAGCTTTGTGGTCTCAAAGGTGGTTAATTTAGCAATCAACATCTCTTTGTTGAAGTTTGCAATGAGTGGAATGGCTTCCTCAATCGCCTAAACTTTTGTCTTATAAACTAGTGTCAAAGATCTCAGAATCTCTGTGATCACTTCTTCCTCAGTGTATGTGCCTCCAGAATTTCTAATTTATGTACCAACCTCAGTTATCCTCTGTACATATGCTCTAACATTCTCATCATCTCGCATTCTCAGATTCTCCATCTTTGCTTTCTAATTTTGCAACTTTGTCCTTTTTGCGTATTAATCTCCTTCATACAAGGCTTCTAACCTTGTCCAAATCTTGTGTGTTGAATCAAGTTCTTTAACCTCTGTAAATTTTTCTTCTAAAAGTGCACTGATAATGCTTCCCTTGCAACCATGTTGCAATGAAACAATTTCTTCTCATCTTCAGTAGCATCACCTATCTTTGATTCTGTCTTGAGCTCTTCATCCTTCTTGATAATCATCCAGTAATCAATTCCCATGCAGATCAAATGAGTACTTGTCTTGTTCTTCCAACTGTCAAAGCTTTCAACATCAAACTTAGGGCTCTCCTTCTTGTAATAAGTCATCTTAGGATCTTCTCAAGCGGTTAAGCTTTTTATCTGAGGACCAGAATCTTTGATACCAATTGTTAGCAATAACAATGCACCAACACAACTGAGAGGGGGGTGAATCAGTTGTGTGCCAAATCTCAAATTTTATTTCCTTTATAGATTGATTTCTTTAACAAACTAAAACAGAAATGTAATCATAAGAGCATCACACAAACAAAACACCATAACACAAATATTTGTTCTCGAGGAAAACCTTGTTAAGGGAAAAACCCCAGTGGGAATGGAACCCGCTAATGATGCACTAAAATATTGTGTCCTTGTTAGGAGATTTAGCCCTGTTAAGAGTTGATTATTACATTCAATACAAGTCCCTGTTAAAGGACAAACCCTATTAGGAGTCTTTTCAACCCTATTAGGAGTTGGTTACAAGGATAAGCTCACTGCCTGAGCACACTTCCCAAAGTGAAGGTTAAATCCACCTTCTAAAGGTTAAACCCACCTTCTGGATCCACTATCCAAATAAGTGTATAAGAATTTATGTCCATTACTTTGTTTTATAGGTGTCTTCTTTGGTTCTTCATCTAGAGTGATATTTAGTTATGTAGAATTAGAACTTTTTCCCTTCTCATAGCCAAGTCCTCGAGTATCTCTATTAGATCTTTGTCTATCCAACTACTCATCAAGTTTCTCAGTGTTGGATTTGAACTTTTCTTTGAATTGATTAGTCGCAACAAGTTCCCTCCTCAGAATTCTATTAATCTTCTAAAGCTCCTGCTCATTATGTTTAGTTTCATCTAGATCAAGTTGTATCTCACCAATCTAGAAATTTAGTTTGTGACATTCATCTGACTTCTCCTTTAAGGATTTTTCAAGATCTTCTTGTTTCTTCTTCATGTCCTGAAACTCCTTTTTCAGTACTCCCATTTCATTTTTTATGTTCTCTGTTTCTTTCATAATCTCTTCAAGTTGTTTAGTATCATCAATCTTCAACTGCTCAATAAGATCCATCCTCTTATCTATGGATTCATTCACTTGTTCTTTTAGGGTTTCAATAAAACTTGTAGCTTCTTTGAGTTCTTCCTTTAATTCAGCATTCTCAACATTAGCTTTTTCAACGTCATTAGGGGCAACCAAGAGTTATCTCTGAACACTTTTAGCAATTGTCGAATCAGTCATTAGGACCATCCTCAAGTTGTTAAACTTCCTCTGAGGTACCAGGCTCTAATGCCAATTGTTGGTCGTATTGAGGAACATAGAGGGAGGGTGAATTGTTCAGTTCTTTTTAACTTTCTTAATTTGATTTCACAACCATAAAGCAATTCCAAAGAATAGTAAACAAGTACAAAACAAAGAAAGCATCCACAAACTCATGACACCATGATTTTTTGCATGGAAACCCTGTTAGGGAAAAAACCACGATGGGGATAGAACCCACAAGTATTTCTGTAGAAATAAGTTAACCGGGTTAAAGACAATTACGATGCAAAAGCACTGGGCACATGCCTGGAGCACACTTGCTCAATTACAAAAGAGAAGGCTACAACCCTTATAAAGCACATTGCTTACAAAACAAGTTTGGACTACAATCCAAAAGTTGAACTACAAATAGCATCACATATGCTTGAACAGTTCCTTGAAAGTATAGTATATAATCATCAACCAAAGTTATGTAACTAATCATATAGCATCTTAGAACTTCGCACAATATCCTCTTAACATCGCATCATCATCCTTCTCATGAATCAATACTCAAACACAATCTTATATACCTATTACCAAAATATAATAGGTCCACTATCGACTCCAATAGTGAAATGAGTAACATGCATATCCTTGAGCAAAACACCAATCAAATCTTTATGCTAACCCTTATCAATCCATAGATAACGTGTAGTAGGTCGGCTTATCCAAAATGTACAATCCAACCGATTGATCATCGATCTGATAGGATCGTTGATTAATCCAACTGCTAACTAACTTTTTCTACAACACTCCTCAGCCAACCGGTACACATAATAACAAAACTTGATCATCTCACAACTCTACCTACTATGATCACACAGAACCATAGTAAAGATCGTCACCAATCATATTCTAACTTCGCTCCTCATAAATCGATCTACTGAGAATGTGTATTGCTTCATGAACTTTTATACTTAGTCGATTATCCAATCAGTCCTTTTGGTATACAAAATTTGTTGGGGCCAATGAAATAGATGTAGTTGTCATCAATGACAACCTACAAACAATCTGCAATCGTGTCTCTTGCCCAACAAAATAGAGAGAAATGTCAAAGAGAAGAGATTTCCACAATCCATGATAATCATATGCAAGAGTTTCTGGATTTGATCGTGTTGAATATTTTTGCATCGAATCGTGAAACTCTTGCATCCCTTGGAGAGAGGAAAACTCTCAACACTAAATACAAGGTGCATTTATTAACATCAAGGATTTGATTCTCATAATGCAAAAGATGTTGAATATTGTAGAGAGCTTGATTATAATACCCTTTGAGGACTACCACACAATCTATCATTAAGCATTCTCTCCTAGAAATGTAGGACCAAAGTGTATAAGAAATGGAAATAAATCTACCAAAACATAGAGTTATCTATTTTCATGTTTTGAGATTATGTCCCCCTAGAGAAGCAATGCAAGGAGTCCAACCTTTGGTTTGATATTCTACAAAGGCAGTGGGCTAAAATGAAATAGAATGTCAAAATATCCAGCAATGCATTGCTTCACCTAAAAGGTATGATATGTTGATATTTCTTTGTAGAGAACACTATTAAATTTAGAGGATGGAGAGAAAATTGTACAAGATGTAAGGGTCATAGCTTGTGAGAAATTCCTTTTTAATGATGATATACTAGGTCTAGTTAGTTGAAGACACTACTTCAAAGGAAAACATCTAATTTACATGTTGCTTCAACATAAGAGATGCTTAAGATGGTTTAATCTCAATTTAGAGTTTGACTGAAGGCATAATTAATCCCAATATTAAGTTGTAAAAGGAGAGGACATTTTGGTAAACTGCATTTAGACATATTGTTTATGAAGGGTTAATTATCAAGTAATGCTCTTTAAAATTCTTTCTAATGGTGCATTGGCTCTTTTGGAGTTTTATGGTTCCTTAGCAAAACTTTATACTTAAAACATTGCTTCTCATGGAGTATGATGACTTCATTTGGAATGAAAGGTTTATGGTTTCCCATTGTTCCCTGAAGGCATTTTTCTTGCTCAACAAACCTCATTCAAACACAATAATTTTGATTCCTCTCATGAAGCCTAATATTCTCTTATCTAGTTTGTTAAGTATGATAGTGTATTGGCTCACAAAATATTGGCAGTGGTGTCTGAAAACGGACTAGCCCTGTATCTTGGCATTTTTTTCATTCAACTTCAACTGACAATATGGAATGGTGGTAATAGGGTCCTCTCATGCAAGCTCCATACTAACTATAATTGTGGTGTTGTGATTGGTAGCATCTTCTCATCCAATGTCATATTGTCTTCAATAGTCAACACCACAATCTAACTAACTGATGTTTTGTGTCGGTTTATGTTCAAGGAATGGCATAATCATAAAAACATGTGTTTGTAATAAGTAGATTATTAAGTATGATAGTTTTCTAAATTGATTATTTAATAGGATACAATATATGTGTCATATCCATTGGTCGTGTTGTTGTAAGGTAGTATTACAAACACTATTATAAAAACATTATATGTATTTCTAGCCAATGTACCTTAGAGGACTACCCGCCTTGTTCTTGTAAAGCCTAAAATACAACAAAAATTGATATATAAATCTCCCCCATTTGTTGACCAACTTCTCAATAGTTTTGAACATAAAATATGTTTAGAGACTACTAAACACATATTGAGGAGCTAACGCCATTGGACTAGAAAAGTATCAACCTCAAAACAATTATAGAATATATTAATGTCATAAATAAATAGTAACAATAATCACAAAGAATTCAATTGAATTAAAAACTAAATTTGGTGATTGTATGGTCATATCTATACATTTGTGCCATGAAATACAAATAGAAATTTAAGAAGACTCATAAAAAAGGGAAATATTATGCAAAGAGTAAAAAGTTCTAAAGAATTGTCATTGTATATATTGTTTGATATTTATTTTTTTATTAAGTATACTTAAAGGGCAACCAAGAAATATAAGCCTCCTATGAAATCAATTTTGAATATTTATTATAAAAAATAGCTCCACTATAAATTTAGATTATCTTGCTCCTCAGTGGCAAGTTCATATCAATTTATAGATTTTCCATAAATTCAACAAATGTAATTAATATATGAAATATGAAAAGCTTAATATTGATATAGAAGCTGCTCATATTAAGCAAAAATTATAGCTTTAAAGAAAAAAATATTCATTCAACGAACTACTAAACCCATACTCACTCTTCAAGATGTTGATACAATATGTTTCTTTCAATTTAAAATCCTTTCGCAGCCTACGTTTCAAAGATATTATTCCTCAAGGAAGTGGCATTTTTTACTCTATAGTTCCCCATGAAAACTTCTTGTTTAATAACATTTCCTTTCCCAATTGGGCCACATAAGTTTTAACTAAATGTTATATACATTGATATATAACGAGCATCCTTTTCTCAAAAACGAGTTTTTATCTGCGTTTAATGTTCTGATTTCCTCAATTTTACGATTTATTAGCCATTTCAATTCCTTTTACAAGTTTATATTAGATCAGCGTTACTCCTTTCAATTCATCAGACTAATTCTTTCTTTCAATATTCGAAATACAAAATTTGAAACATAATCGAAATATACACGCAAAGGGATCTGGCGAGGGACAGCAAAGAAGAGAGGGCGTGGAGTTGGGAAAAAATATTGTTAGCCTCAGGCAAAATGATTGAATTTTTCAAAATTTTAAGTTCAAATGTGTCTACATTAATAAGTAGAAGATATTTTCCACTGCAATATTACTATCAAGATTCAATTTTTTTCATGAGTGGTGATGCATTTAGGTGATGCCCACAAGAATGGGTGAACTCTTGGGGAGACCCGATGCCTCACTATTGTGAGCATCACCTAGATATAACAAACATTAAGTGTTCCATTCATTCTGATGAGAAATGGTTCAATGAGTTTGACTCGAAAATTACACAGTTGAATCCTAATAGTAATATCACATTAATAAAACCCTTAACACTATCTAAAGAGAATGAATGGAACACTAAGCACTCATTGAATGATTTACCCCTCTGAACATCACCTAGATACAATGAGTGCTTAAGTGTTGTTGTGAGAGTTGTATTCTTCCCAACCACTACTCATGAAACATGGGTCAATGAGTTTGACTCAAAAAGTACACAATTGAATCCTATTGTAATATTACACTATGTTTATATTATTTTTAGTTAAGTACTGTTCATCTATACCTTGGATTCCTTCTACTCTAGTAGAGTCACATGGAAGTGCTTTACTCACCATGGCTATTAATATGATATCTTCTCTCTTCAAATCTCATTTTAAGGTTATACCACCAAACTTGTTGCCTTGTTTTAGCAGGTAATTCCCACAACCTACAAATCATTACGCTTAGAATGTGTGGTATCTTTGTGAAACACCTATTATGGGTTAACTGCAGCTATTCAAATTTCAATTTATAAGTGGCCAGTTTTGTCAGTGTATTAGCACTCTTATTTTTTCTTAGGCTTTTTTGTCCCAATTGGAGCTCATTGATACTATCATTGTAAAAGATTTGCAATTATAATCTTTTGTATTCATTTGATGAAAAATGAATTCTTGATTTTCATAACATGTATTGTCTTAACAGATGCTACAGAAGCTTAATAGCCCCAGGGCTTTCGCAATTGAATTTACAGTGGAACGTGAAAGTGACATCTAACAATAGAATACCCGTTCTGCCAATTTACAATTAAAAGCCAGTATACAGATGATTTGTTCATTCTCCTTTAATATCATCAGAATACACTAAACAATTTCATGTGGATAAAATACAAAACCAAGCTGGATGAAATTGCAAGCGTATGCTGCCAAACATTCAATTGAATCATATTTTGAAAAAATGCATCAATATACAGCCCTCAGGTTGGAGGGAACCAAGGGCCCACGGCACCATTTAGATGGCCATTGCTATGGATTCCAACACCATTGGGGATTACTGAAGGCATTCCTAAAGCCATTTGAGGTGGTGTACCATACATGCTTAGTGGAGGATGAAGTGATGCATTGTTCGTTAAAGGATCAATGTTCATTACCAAGACCTCACCGCAGTTCCCCTTGCGTTGTTGTTGCAAGGCCAGGACTTGCCGAAGCCCCTCTTCATGAATACGTGCAAGAGTCTCAAGTTCACTCATGGAGAGAGCTTCCAGACCAGCTCCATATAAGGGAGCATGACGGGACATCTCCTCTTGTAGAGATGCTTCCAGCGTTTGTATATATTCCTGTGGCAGCACAAAAAGAATATTCTGTTTACCAAACCAACACAGGGAAAAAATACTAGTACCAAGGCACTAATCCTAGTTCCAATTTATTCAAGTAGTCAAAAAGTGATCAAAATAACATTAAATGACAACAGTTACTGAATTTTATACAAAATAATTTTGTATTGAGAGTTGCTTTTAATGAATCACAGTATAAAGATCACAGCAGCACGGATTAAAAATGCAGGATACTTGAACATTAATTTAAAATAGAAATAAAAAAGCTTCTAAAGAGGGAGATGCAATAAACAGGATTTCACATATTTTCCTATGGACATCCACATGGAGTATTGAACCATAATGAACCTGGCTTGACCCTGGCCTTAAAAAGACATTTTAACTTTCACCTTTAGAGGCAATGATGCATGAATCTTGTTTACGCGACTCTTTCATACACTCAGAATCTGCAATGTGATTCAATTGGACCCATATATGATATGCATTTTCATTTGTGATGTAATGTCCCATTTCTGAAATAGATGACTCAATTCTTATGAAAGGTGGTAACCCTTCCACCGATAAAGTATAAAGGAGGATTCACTCCAAGCATTGGAAAGTATACATTATGCTGTGAATCAAGGGATAAATAATCAGTACTCATTAAAGGGCAGATCAGAGTATAAAGCATGAGCATCTTCAGCATCCTTCTTTCTTACAAGTAATTGTGGTATAATTATATCTATGTGCATACGAATAATAGATGATGCTTAAATGAATGCTCATAGTACAATATAGGATGTGTTTGATTGTCTGCAACCCATCACGTAGGGAAGGGCCCGAGGTGCAAGCAAAGGGGGTTGCCAAGGCTACGTAAGTAGGCCATCTAGAATGCACCAGAGGGCCCTTACATCAAAGAGGTGAGGAACCCACTTACAACCTCCGCCCAACTCCACATGATGGCAATAGAGATACATACTGTCTGAAACCCACCTTGCGAAGCAAAGAGCCTAAGGTGTAAGAAAAGGCAGTTGCCAAGGCTACATAAGTAGCCCATCCTAGAATGGACCAAAGGGCCCTTATGCCAGAGTCGAGGGACCCACTTAGGACCTTCACCCAACTCCACAAGATGGTATGTGTTTTCCAGAAGATGAGGTAGGATAGGGAAAGCAAGTACAAGCCGCCAAGTAGGAGGGTTGTGCTAGACATCCCTCATGGACTTGATGACTTGATGTAGAAATGACTTTGGGCAGACCCATCATGTCTCTTCTTCCAAACCCTAATATGTTTGTGAAGTATTATTAATGATCTATGAATATACTATGGTTTGACTAACCCTAATGATTAACTATATATATATATATATATATTGCATATGTCATTCATGTTGTGATTGAAGGATCCAAATGTAGGATTGTATTATTGAGGAAAGATTTATTCGATAAGATGTAACCCTAACCCTAATTTGTTGCAATTGTGATTTTAGGGCAAATTAGGAATGGGTCACATGTGACCTCACTGGTTCATGGCTCCGCATCTAAAGCATTTACCCCTTTCAAAAAAATGTTTATAAATTTTTGATATGGACGTGTCAGAGTGGTTATTGGGCATGGCTAGAAATCATGTGGGCTCTGCCCACACAGTACAAATCCTGTTGTCCACAACTATTACTGTAGATTCTTCATTTAAACCTATAACATTTTTCACAATGACTTTGTTGATGCATCCCAAGTCTGGTTTCTCAGGAAGACAATGATTTCTTGGAAGCTCCAGTCACTTCGGAGGAAGATAAAGTGGCTACTTTTCAGCTCCATCCTGACAAACTTCTGGGCCCTGACAGGTTCCCGGCCCTCGTCTTTTAGACTTGCTGTTATTTCAAGGGGTTGGATATTTGGTGGGTCATTGAAAAATAATGCTGAAGGATATCAACAATAACAACAATATGCTGATTTCAAAAAAACAGGATTTCTCCTCTTTTGCTGACTTCAGGTCCATATCCTTCTGCAACGCAATACATAAAATTATCTCCAAAGTTACGGCTAGCAGACTGAAACTAATTCTTACAAAGCTGAACTGACAAGAGAAGAGTGGCTTCCTTCCTAAAAGGATGATTGCCAATGGCATTATAATCACAACTCAATCGGGAAGCATAATCCCAAAGGAATAATCTTAAAATTAGACATAAGTAAAGCGAACGAGTGTGTCAGATTGAGATTCCTCCTCAAAATCATGGAGAAATTTGGTCTCGAGAACAAGTGGCTAAACTGAATTTTTTAGTGCATTTCTCCTTTGTGGTTTTTTTCAAGGGCCAAGGGTCTCGGACAAGGCAATCCCCGTGTCCCCTCTCCTTTTAGTGATTATGGCAGATGCATTGAGTAGGAAAATATCATCATTGAATTGGGATATTGGAAAGGTATAAAAGTTCAGCAAAACCTCCCAGCTTTTACAAACCAATTATTCGTAGATGATACATTATCATATGGATTCATGACTGGAGGCTGCGTTAATAACCAATGTCTTGAATGATTATAGCTGGGTGTCCAAGCAAATGATTCACCAAGAAAAATCTAGGATCTTTTTCTTCAACAATGCTCAAGATTGTCGTCACAGCCATTCCCTTTTATATGATGTTAGGACAGCTCAAGAGAGCTCTCTTCCAAATAGAGAATTTCTATGGCAAGGTTCCAATGATAATAAACGTGTTCCTTTGTTGGCACTGGATGTGGTCATAAAAATTAAAAGTGGAGGACGAGCGAGCATACACAACATACACTTGATAAATATTGCCTTGGGAGCTAAGTTGATATAGAAAATCTTCATAAAACCGAATGCACAATGGAGTATTTTCCTCATGAAGGAATATTTGGATGCCAATGAGCCCAACCATATATTGACTATTGCCAACCCACCCCAGGGCATTTCATAGTTAAATGCCGAAGCATCATCACCAACCATCTTACATGGAAGATCAAAGATCAACAGTCGTTGTGATGCCTCATTCTGGTTTGATTCATGGAACAGATATAATCCTTCGGTCATTGTTCCAAGACTTGAGGCAAGTCATTCAATTGACTTTGTATTGTTATGGTAGTAAAGTCCAAGATCATATGTTGATCAAAGAAAGCTATCATGTTCCTTCAAATAGAGCAAGTTCAAAATATTGGGTCAAGGTTGTAGATATGCTCTATTGGAAGAACTGAACAAGAGACATAATATCCTTTCTCGTTGAAACGACAAAATTGTATAGCATGCTTGGGGCCCCATTGCTGTCCCCTGAGAAAAGTCTGATGAAACTTTGGATCTCCTAGTTTAATGCAATGTGGCCCATGCTTGTTGGCCCCACTTCTATAATAAGTTGGAATGGCTTGGCCCACTACCCAATGGCACACACGAGGTCTTCATATGCTGGCCAAACTGAAATAAGGGTTCTCTTTGGGCTGGTCTTTGGAAAGAGGTCCCAGCCATGATAATATGGCAACTATGGCAGGAGAGGACCACTCGGAGCTTCAAGGAAAAAAAGTCGACATTGGACACAAATTTGAACAAAATAGAAGTTGGAATTTGGGAACACTACAATACAAAGGTAACACACAAAAAAAGTAAATATTTCTCATCACAGGATGACCATGTCCAAACAATGCGGCCACATCTCATTTTACCAAGGGGCAACTTTGTGAAATCAAAGAATGACAAAAGCACAACTAAGTGGTCACTTCCCCCATTTGGATGGCTAAATTCAAATTTTGATGGCACTTCTAGGGGTAACCCTAGCGTCGTGAGGCTAGATTCATCATCAGAAACAGCTATGGTTTGATGATGTGGGCTAGATCTATCAAGCTTCCTAATGGAACCAACAACTACACCAAGTTTGTGGTTATTTTCGAAAGACTAAGGCTCAGTAATAAAAATAAAATGAATCATACAGACATTGAGGGATACTCTGCCATGGTCATTCCAGCCATCTCCACACGTAGAGCTCCTAACTAGAAGGCCAAAATGTTGGTCGAAGTTAATCCCTCATTCCTAGATGGTGTAGTCACTAAACAATGCCTATTGTTATGTTCAATATTAGTTATCCGTCAATTAATAAATTGTCCATATTAAGTTGGTTGTCACTCTCAACTAGTTGTAAGTTTCAATTGGTTATAGGTTGTGATCCTCTTGGCAACCGTCAGGTCCTTTAAAGAAGGTACTGTGGTGTAGTCGGAGGAATTGTAATCCTTGGCCAACCATCTCTAGACTTCTTTTCTGTAATAAATTTATGAGCGAATAAAGATATATTTTACTATTGTATCTGGTACGCACTGTCATCTTTATTATTATTTCATGTATGTAATTTACCAGGTATAGTAGTTAACATTTGGTATGGCTGCCTTAAAAAAAATCATGTCAGCATTGCATGATTCATGCCCTTAAATCCCAACAAAGGCGAGAAGATGCCAAAAGGTGGTCAAGACCAAGGGATCAAACAATCTTTAACAATTGTAGAACAAAGAGAACAGATGAGAAGATAACAAAAAACATTCGAGGAAAATCTAGTTAAACGATTCCCATGTTGGAGGCCTTCCCAACAGTCCACATTAGACGAGGAGTGAGAAGGAAATTTTGAACTAACAAACATATTGCACCACATTGAAAATCTATCCATCTCAAGAGAACCCCAAACTAGAGGATCAGAACTAGAGGGAGTACAAGAATGAGTCAGAGCTTGAAAGTGTTGAATTTTATAGCAGCGATAGAGATCTTTGCAAAACTGAGATTATCTGCAATTAAGTTCTCAGAAATTCCTCTGCATCTATGATCTTTTTCCTCATATCTTTGGTCTGCGATGTTCTTCTTGGTTGTGCTCATGTTTTCATTTAGAGATTTTTTCTGTATGAACACCTCCATATGATCTGGCATATTTTTGGTCTTCTTCGTGATCGTGTTATTGGCAGCATCTTAGGTCTGATGCATGCTCTTATTTAGCATAATTCCTCTTTTATCAGCATTGATTCGTCTTTACTCTCCTTATTGTTTCATGTAAGACGCTGACTTGGCATCATTCATGTGGATGTGTTTTGCCGGCAGTTTTATGTTGCTCGAGCCCGTCTCATTCATGGTCGATGGTTCAAAGTCTTAATGGACGTTGGTTTCTAGCTTTGCTGGCATCAATTCATTTCACCTCTCTTGCCATAACTTTGTCAGTTCTCATTCAGCTGGCTGTTTTTTTTCACATCGGGCATATCGTTTACTTCAAGTGTTGTTTTTGTGATAACTAATGTCTGTTGCAATTCCAGGTGAGCCTCTTCCGTATTGGTATCGTCTTAATGAAGGAGATAATGGTTCAGTGATAAATGATGGACACTTGGTCTTTCAGAGGTGTACGCATTTTATGTGAGAGCCTTTTATATTTTTCGGCACATAGAACGTTGGCGACTTGAAGTATATCAGAAGAAGCTATTTCTCTGTTATCTATGTGATTGCATGGGTCTCTTTTGCTAAGAGTATTAGCAGAAGTGTGATATTATTGTTGAGTGTGCATATTGAGTATTATCGTGGAAGTCTGTTTCGCCTGTTAGCATGTATTTATTAGAATTAAATCTCTCTATTTTTTATTCTCTCCTCAGTAGATTTATTTCTATTTCTAATGGTCACTCCTCTTCTATGTTTCCATATTCTCTCTCTGTTCAATATGGAAACTTCCTCTTTCTTTCTTCTCTCTTCAAAATGTTTCTATTTCTCTCCCTTTGTTCGTTATAGAAACATTCTTGTGTATACTTGTATATATAGATCATTTATGATCTTTGTTTAATAACACATTCATTATTTTACCATAATAGTATTCAGGGCTTCTTTGTTTAGTGTTTCAATATATGCAATATCAATGAGATACTCATAATTTCATTATTGAAATTTCCTCAATTATTTTTTGAAATAGGTTTTGAAAATCTTTAATTTCTTCATAAAATTTTCAGACTCGTAAGATTTTTGAAATCCTTTGCCTAGGTGTGTTCGTTTTTTTTGTTGTGGACTTCCTTCAAAACCCGACTAGGGTTTTTTGGCATCCATTTTTTGCAATTTTTGCTCAGTCATCGTCGGTTTTTTGCAAAGTTTTCTTCTGCAAACGGCGGCCTTTAGTGGCTTTGACACCTATTATTCTGTTGTCGACCACGTCTCTAGTGCCTTCTACCATTTTTTTGCAGGAAATATACCCACGTGCAGCATGTTTTCAGAAAAATCCCGATGTGATTTCTCTATTGTTCGATGTTGTGACTATGTCCTTATCTCAAGCTTATTATGCTTGTTTTTTTGCCTGCAACGGGACTTCTTCTATGGTCGATTTTTGCTGCTTTCGTGTCGTCTAGGGTTTTAATAGTGGCCTTTTGTCTTCTGCGGCCAGGATTTCATCCTTTTTTAAACAGCCATCTGCAAATTTTTGAAGTTTTTTTATGGCTAGGATTTCCTTCAAAACTTTCAGATTCTTTGCCGTTTTCAAAAACTTTTTGCAGATTCTTGGTGGGGTTTTGTAGACCTAACCTGGGTTGCCTTCGTTTTTTTTTGGGTGCATCATTTTTCGTGCCTCGATTTTCAAGCCAGCAGATTCAGAATCTGACAGCAAATTCCTTTTCAGTTTTTTGTGCTCTCTTCTGGGTGTCTTTTCATTTTTCTGGGTCTTTTGTCAATCTGCCTCAAAGTTCGTCCGTTTTCATATATTCATGTTTTTTTTGCATGGAAAAACATGTCATGGCATCTCTCACCAATCTTCTATTGGAAGGCAGACAACCATTCAATAGAAAGAACTACAACACCTAGAAGCAGAAAATGATGACGATCTTCGAGTACCGACGCCTTGAGGCACTTGTTCTAGGTACCGAGTCTCATCTTACCACAATCGATGCTACTCAAGATAAGTTTGGTGAGCATAACCGTGAAGCAGTTATGCTCATTAAGCTTTCAGATACTGATGATCAGCTGCCTCAAGTGTCGTCCGACAAGACAGCTGCAAAGATCTAGACTACACTGAAAGATCTCCACAAGACATCAAACAAAAGAAGAGCTTTCTTTCTAAAAAATCAGCTATTCTCTATTACTATGGATAAGCACATGTCCTTACAGGAATATCTTCTGAAGATTAAGGACATCAAGGATCAAATTGAGGCCATTGGTCATACAATGGAGGAAGAGGATATGGTAGTCATTACTCTAAAAAGTCTACCACAGGCCAATATTGCAGAACATATAGAGCTCATTGATCAGCCCGAGTCTGCCTTTTACGCCTTCTCAGGATTCACTTGCAAACTTTTGTTTTGAAGTTAGATTGACCATTAAGGGAGGGTATTAGAGCTAACTCTCTATTTTTGTTTCTCTCTCTTCCGTAGATTTATTTCTATTTCTAATGGTCACTCATCTTCTATGTTTCAATATTCTCTCTCTATTCAATATGGAAACTTCCTCTCTCTTTTTTCTCTCTTTAGAATGTTTCTATTTCTCTCCCTTTATTCGTTATAGAAACATTCTTGTGTATACTTGTATATATAGATCATTTATGAATCATGATCTTTGTTTAATAACACATTCATTATTTTACCATAATAGTATTCAAAGCTTCTTTGTTTAGTGTTTCAGTATATGCAATATCAGTGAGATACTCATAGATTTTTGTATTTAATCAGTGATCAATTTGTGTTCATGGTGAATGAAGTTCTTTGATTGATTAGCAAGAGTCTTGTTGTCATCCTCTGAAATCAAAATCGGAAGATGGAGAGCTGGGAATGGACAAAAGAAGGAAGGAAAGACATGCAACCAAATGACAAAGTAGTGCTTAAGTTGGAAGATTGTTCTAAAGATGAGATGAGTTCCTTGAATGGACTACTTCACTGGCAAATGAAGGACTAAGAGGTATTCCCATCAATGTGTAATTTCCTTGAATCCACAACACTTTGTGAAGAGAAGTCGATTAATGTGTGTAAAGTTATGGACAATACATTTGACAGTACGAAGGAGAGACTACGTAATATGGAGCGTATAAGGGATTGTCAACAGAAATCCACTTCACTGGAAATTCAAAGCAAGAGAAAGGAATCGGGAGGGGTGGAAAATGGAAAGGAAAAGCAAAAATTAATGAAGACTATGTAGAGGCCATTGTTTCAATCCAACTTTCAGCAAGGGTTTTGTTTTTGGCAGACGCAGTAGAAGGCAACCTTGGCAAGACTTTCCTTCGTCACGAGCTTGGCAATATGAAGTGGAAAGAACAAAATCATTCTTGCACTAGTTTAAGGTTGGAGAAGCTACCTAGTACGAATTTCAGAGTCCCCCATATGACAAAAGATAATCCCATACAACGTACGACCCCAACACTTTGTGCAATGTATGACACATTCTATATGGCATTCAGGGATTTTCTTTTTGGCACAACATATATTGTACCCATACAACACCTTTGTACGACACTTGCATCTTTTCATATGGCACCTTGGAAGACTTTTGTTTTATGTACAACCCACTGTGTATTGCTCTGTAGGACCAATGCAAAGTCCGAAGTTCCAAGGAGTCAGTGTTGTATGGCAATTCCACCACGTATGGACAAATAATATCGCCTACATCATCCCATACAACCTAAGAAAAGCATACAACAGTTCCTACATCCCGTACAAGCAGCACACATCCTCACCACTCTACAACGTCTCATGCACACATACACGTATCATACAGTCTTGTTTTCCAATGTTGCTCACTCTGTAGGCCGTATAACTTTAAGTCAAATTGTGCAATAGATCAAAAAGTTGGCATAAGTGTGTAATAACTTTAAGTCGTGGAGCTCTCTTCTTGATATCATTGAAAGAGAGTATCAGCCTAACCAGAGTTGAAAACTCCTACAGGACCGCTCATGCCTCTCCATGTGATCGATTGGATCATTGGACAATGTGAGCAGAGTTTAGTTGGTGAAATAACATTTTCAGAATTGCTTTTTGACAGGCATAGCTTGCTGTTGTGATCTGGATACTGATAAGATGAAATCCAAACTGACAGATCTTCTATCAGTCTGCCAACGGGTCTAAATTATGAGGATCAAATTCACTAATCCCAATTACCTTGATCGGGCCAACTAATTGCTGGTTGGTTGTCTGAGAACCTCTTGGATGAATAGCCTTGATCTGAGATAAACAGATCTTCAAGGCACTTACCCTTCTCAGTTTCTCCAGGGCAGCTCTTGATATGGTGAGCATATATGTTGCTTCGAGTGTGTGGGATGAGAACTTCCTCAAAATCCAAGGTTGTGAATGCAATTGTGGTCAATTTTTTGTTGCCGATCTAAGGAAGCCTTTTTGCTCAAAAATGATGTAAAGGAATTCATCATTTGAAAGATCATTGGGAAACACCACATACGCTAATACCCACATCCACAACGCCAAGCTCCTGGAGCAGTTTTTGCCTAACATTGTTCACACTTTGGGTAAGTTTGATTGGGTCATGTCTGCTATTAACAGGTTGATGAATCCTATGTACCGGATCTCTGCCTCCACTACTCTAGAATGCCTGAGCCCTAATTCATCTGAAGGACTGGTTGGCAACACCACCTGCATTGCCACAGCACTGAAGAGCAAACAAATTAAAGAAGCAATCACTTTAATGCATGATGGCCTCAAAAGAAATAATATGGAGACTTACGCTACTCTCTAAACTTTCCTGAAAACCGCCTATCTCCTGCCCAGATTGAGACTCCAAGAGGTTATCAAAGGCACTAGGATCTTCGTTATCTCTCTCTGTGGATATGGGGCTTTTATAATTTCTTATTATAATGAAATGGGAGCTGTCCTCACTGACAGAAGTTTGCCAAAAAAAAATTACAGAATACAGAATGACAAAACCATAAAACCACATATTTGCACAGGCGTCAGAAACAAACCAAAACGTATTTAATTTCACAACTCCCATTTTGAATTAAACAAAATTTAAAACATGAAACAAGCATTAGATACCTGGCAGGCCTGTAGCTTTGCCTCCACCGCATCTATATATGCTTCGCATCGAACAACCTGCTCTTCTTTTTCTCTGAGGCCTCCTTCAGTTTGTCCAACTGTTTGTTGAAGCCGTCGAACTTCATCTTCTAGTCCCTGTCGCACTTCTTCTCGAGTTGTTGTTTCTGTAGCAAAACGCTTGAGCTCTTCATCAAATCTTTTACGTGCAGCCTCAGCATTCTTGAGCCTCTCTGCCAATGTATTCTTCTCTTTCATTACTCTCTGCAATATTTTTCAACTAAGACATTGATCAGTCACAGGATACACTGCAAAAGCATCTTTACAAAAGTAAGAACCTAAAACGGTCATAATATTTCCAAAGTCTATTATATTGGCATAACGAGTGCTTCTGGATGTAACTATGTAATTAGAAAAGGCTGAGACGTTAAAAACAGTTTTCACAATCAAAAATGGCATAACTAATACCATACAAACTAATTCATTAAACATTTTTTAAAAGAGCATCCACAAAGTTATTAAGGACACAAACAAAAATCACTAAGCACAGTACAATAAAGCCCTACGCATGTGGACTTACCATAATAGCATCTATGAAACAATTTGAGACATTTACCAAACAACATAAATTGGGCCAGCATGTCTGAGTCACAGGAATGACAAGGTTATTTAATACACTTTGTTCTGAATGCAAGGCAAACATCAGAATGGTAAGAATGGACCAGCCCATCTCTCTCTCTCTAATAGAAAAAGTATATATTATAACCTAATGTTAGTATGAAATGTGTATGACAGTTGTTTTTGAAAGCTTTTTTACACATATTCTGTGATAGACTTATGTCCTTGATATGTTACATAAGTTACAGCAAGGTTAAGATAAAGGCAGCTAAGCACAAGAATGAGTTCTAGACACTGCTTGAGGATCTGCCAAAAGAAAATGGCAATGAGAGGTGTGGATGGGAAACTTAAAAAGAAAAAAGTATACAATTGCTCTTTATAATGGCAATAAGAGTTATGGATGGGAAACTTAAAAACAATTTAATATTAATTAACAAGTATGCAATTGCTCTTTATATATGTGCAAAAATATCACATAAAGATGCAAAAATGAAAATTACAACGGCAGAATTGAAGAATCATCAACTAGGCTGTATATTATTATGAAATACCAGATACAGGAATGTATATCTAACAAGGAATCAACAATATCTATAGAAGCTTCTACAATAGATGCACATTCGAGAGTAGAAAGTATTCACTTCCTAGAGGATGAAAACTAAAATCACATGTACTTCTATGCCTCATCAGATTCAAAATAATAAGTACAACTTTTATCCTACTTTTGCATGGCATCCAGCATCACACCATCAACCTAGGCTTCACTTAATCAACATAAAGAACATCCTCTAGAACTAAACTTGAATTTGTTGTTAGAAAAATGGAGTCATTCTTGACAATTAACAAAAGTTGCTATATGCATATCTCAGCATCCTCGCTGGTTGTTCTTGGTTGCAAAGGAATCTGCAACCTGTAGTAGTCAGATAAAAAGGTGTTGAATCTTCAATACATGTAAAAAAGAAAGGTAATAGAATGCAAAAATTATAATATTACAGCACTGTGGGATATGAAAGGGTACTGATAAACCCATACATTCAACTACATACATTATCCCTAAGGAAGGGTTATTCAAGAGAGCATAGTTTGGGGGGAACTACTCCATAAAAATACAATATCAATAAGTATCACACTATGCCAATGCTATTTTTATGTTCCATGTAAATAGCCTTGACCTAATGATATGTGGTTGAGTGAACCCTCAAAGACAAAAGTCAGTTGTTTTCACAGCCCCAACATGTATCATATAAACTTATTGGGTATAGTGTATTACATGTTAAAACATATGAGGGCATAACGTTGTTTTCTATCCTTTTTCTTTGTATATCTTCTACTCCCCTTTTCAAGGATATTCAATCCAAACATCCCTGAAGCAGGTTCTTGAATGTAAATCCTCGAAATTTGAAAGATTAAGGACTCAAACAATAGTTGTTTCCAGATATGTCTTAAAAGGTCAACCCAAGGAAACATCAAAGCACTAATTATTCAATTGAGGTGCTAGATAAAACCAGATAGTATAACCATGAACTTAAATAAATTTGCGTACAATTGGAACCATGCTCAGTCATTCAACCATCCACTTGTGATCTCAATACATGTTCATCTCCCATAGTACTCCATACTTGCAATTCATTTATATTCATGTACAAGAAAACTTCATTACTACTTCAGACCCATTGTGCAACAATTGTGATGTGGATGCCCATATGCCTTGAACTTTGTGGACTTGGCCTCAATTTTATATGTGTCTCCAACCTTTTCTTCACATCTTCCTTCAGCTCTTGCATTGGTGAAGTGTTTGAGCTTCCCTTGTATGTAATTATGCCTCCTTATGCACTTCTTTAATTATTATAGAAATTCTTGACCTTGTTTGGTTCCAGATGCCAGATAATTCCTTGTAAGCATTCTTTGTTTCCTTGTACTTTAACTTCTGTAAATAAGAGTTAAATGTGCACAATTTTTCCAATCAAAATGATCTAAGAACAATAATTATTCCCTCCATAGATCTGGAATGAAAATTGTGTAAACATTTTGTCCATATAGAATTTCAATTCTGCAAACTTTTTTCATTTATGGAAGACAGTCAATACATCTCATTTCCCTGCTTCCAAAACACTGATAATAAGATTTTATGATGTCAAATGCTTAAATGGGGATATGAGTAGGGGCTTGGCAGCAAATTAGCATCTTCCATCTCAGTCCACTTTTATTGAAAACCAAAAATCATTATGTCCAACAGTACAAGGATTATTCACTGCCATTGAAGCTGCTATGATTTTTCACCGCATACAAATAAAGGTGAAATTTGTTACTCCCACATTTGTTAAGAATCAAGCTACATTTCAGTGAGATAATTCATTTTCTCAACTCTTCCTTTGTAGATTTTTGTATTTGCTTTGTACTCAATATTATCCCATGGCCCTTTTGTCTCTCATGTAAAGTGTGCATGGCACTGAAATCATTAGATATACAAATCCACTGTCCTGAAAAAAATAATGCCAGTCTGGAAGATGTACATCCCCGTTCATATTGGGAAGTCAATGGTCATGATGTGGTGAAATACAGAGGTTGTGTCTATATAAACTACCTTACCTAACAGCCTGCATCTATGACCATGACTTGAATTCTGGCGCTTCATAAAATAAAGATAATTTACTCAACCCCTATTGCAATTCTGTCAATAGACTGCATAGGACTATGGATTTGCATAGTATGGGCTGTGTAAAGACAAAAGCGTGTGTAATGGGTAAGCAGGAGTCTTAGATATTTGAAATTAGATTTGTAATTTATAAGTCTTGGAAATTAATGAAGTTAGATGGAATCCATGGACAAGGGACTTATTGCTAAAGTATTGGAAGGTAATATACATGTGGTAGGTCCAAATAGGGGAAATGGATATAGGTACATGAGAAAAATATGGTAATCGTCATTGAAAAGGGAGGTGTAAGATAAAAATAAGTAACAGGAATCAAAGCTAACATATACAGGGGTAAATGAATGATAGAATAATGGCTAATGTATCTATATTTTGACCTACAACTAGTGTTGTCGTATGAACAAGTGCAAGAGTTTTTAGAACCCATGTGATCTTCATTATGCTCAGCTATTTGAATGATTTGTAATTGTGGTTAAGCTTTATAAAAATCATGGTTGATCTTAAGAGGAAGTGTTAAAACCCTTGTAAAAGGTGAGTCTATCATTCACGTGTTAGTCAATCACAACTTTGGCTAAATGATCAGTAACACAATCGTAGTTCATTTACTTAGTGTTGATTATTGATGTTTGAACATCCTTTAAGCTTACTATCAAATTCACCATCCAATTTATCACTGCGTCTATTTTCCAATTGGATGGTGAAATTGATAAGCATAGTGGAAGTTGTCCTCACCCAATAAGTATACAAGATAAGCATTAGTACTACTTGGATTTACCACAATGAATTGAAGTATTTTATGCACTACATCTAAGCTCAGCCCAGTTAGTAGTTCGAATTTGAATACCTCATTGATGATCAACTGGTCTCGGTGATTCCTAGTGATTCCTCCTTTTCCAGCATTCGTAGCATTTTTCTTAGCTGTCTTGTCAAAATTCGCTTTGTAAAAGCTATCTAGAAGGATCCAATTTATTGATAATAATCAAGAAAGCATCTCTGTAACAAAAAAACTAAGATCCACCATTCAACATCCAACTAAGATTCTTTCAAAAATACAGAATAAAACAGGGTTCTATCTGTATAAACAAAATCCACAAGATTGGCAATTGATATTCATGTGAGCAAGAGGGTCCTTAACTACTCTAGAATTTTCTCTTTTAACTATATACTTCTTGATGCAGTATCGTATGGGGAGCATGAGGGCCCTTAACTAACATTAGGGCTCAACTTATGCAGAGAGCAGTCAATGGATGGAGGAGGTTGAGAAAGACATGGGTCTCAACTCTTGACCAATAGGGAAACAGATGAGAGATAGAGAACCACTCAATGGACCCCGACTAATGCCTGAGACCAAGAAGATTGAGGACCTTAATAGCTTCAGAGATAACATAGCATCATTCCTGCAACCATTATGATATCCTATATATACCTCATAGATCATGCATGTATCGTGAAATACTAATAGTTATTAGTCAAACCTTCACAATTCTGAGACCAACATTCCTCCTTCTGACAGTGGCAGTTACACTTGGGACAGAGGTGGCTTTCGCAATTATTCTATATATGGTAGCAACAACTGTGTCCTGCAAAGCAGTAGTTTTTTCTAAACCCAAGAAATGAAGTAATGAACAAAGAACTGTCCCATCCAACCCCTGACACTTGGAGACCTATAGTGCATGAAAGGATATAACCAACTTCATTTGCTAAGAGAAGTCATAGACCATTGTAAACAGCCTATTCATAGCGCACAACACCCTCATCGCAGCAGAAAGACAGTGAAAAACTCACAATTTATATTAAAAAAATCATTCAAACTTCTTTATACCCTAGTTGCAGCGAAAAAACCTGTTCATAGATCGCAACTCTCAAAAACCATTTTGCAACTCTATACGGGCTAAGAGAACAAGTCATGATTCTTCAAACCATGGCGCAAGAAATCCATCACTGAGAAAACCCTTTGAAAAACGCAGAAAAGTCCACATCTAAATCGCAAAAACCCTAGCCGTGAGCTTTAGACAAGTGCGGTCTTCAACTAAAACTCTCACGTGGGTTGACGAACTCATGATTTTCATGTAAAACAAATTTATCAGAACCGAGAGGCTTGGTGAAGATATCCGTGGGCTGCTACAATGTAGGAACATATAACAACTGGATGGATTTGTCTTCAACCAGCTGACGAATGTAATGACAATGAGTTTCAACATGCTTGGTTCTTTCATGGAAGACCGGATTCTTGGCCAATTTGAGCACGCCCTGATTATCACAGAATAGGGGAGTCAGTCCTATCTGAGGACATGCATATCCGCAAGCATTCGCCGAAGCCAAACTGCCTCACAAGCTGCCTTAACTGCTCCCCGATACTCTGCTTCAGTCGAAGACAGGGCCACCACCTATTGCTTCTTACTAGTCCATGTGACAGCACCAAATCCCAAATTAAACACATATCCAGCGGTAGACTTACGATCATCAATAGAGCTGGCCCAATCTGAATCTGTGTAGCCACATAGTGTAGGGTCAGGGACTCTGAGTGTACAGGAAGCCATAATCAGAAGTACCGCTTACATAGCGCAGGACACGCTTTGCTGCTGTCCAATGATCAGCCTTGGGAGCGGTCATAAACCGGGATATGTAGCTTACTGCAAAACTAATGTCAAGTCCGGTGATAGTAAGATAAATGAGACCGCCGACTAGTTGTAATCCTTCATTCTGAACTTGTCCACAAGATTTTTGGCATACTTGGACTGAGAAAGAAAGATATTGTGCTCAGTCTGCCAAACCTCAATGTCGAGGCAATAGTGCAAGAGTCCCAAATCTGTCATATCAAAAGTGACATAAATCCTATTTGATTTCAGTGATCAAATGTTCTGAACTGCCAGTAATGATCAGATCATCCACATAGACAACTATAAACAATATAGCGTCACCTACATGTTTGATATACAAAATTGAATCCGATGGACTCCGCTGAAAACCCTAATCGGTTAAGTATCTATCAATCTTCATGTACCAGGCCCGAGGGGCTTGTTTCAGACCATAGAGGGCTTTGACAAGTTTACAGACTTTGTGTTCCTGACCAGCAACCTTAAATCTAAGGGGTTGTGTCATGTAGACCTCTTCATGCAAATCACCATTCAGAAAGGCACTCTTAATGTCCATCTGATGGACTTTTCAACTAAACTGAGCTGCTAAGGTAAGGACAAGCCGTACGGTACTCATTTTGGCTGTAGGAGCAAAGGTCTCCTCATAGTCAATGCCTTCTTTCTGTGAGAACCCACGAGCAACAAGACGAGCTTTATACTTGTCTAAGGTTCCATC
Source organism: Chamaecyparis obtusa (assembly GCA_027943335.1). Taxonomy (NCBI): domain Eukaryota; kingdom Viridiplantae; phylum Streptophyta; class Pinopsida; order Cupressales; family Cupressaceae; genus Chamaecyparis; species Chamaecyparis obtusa. The sequence continues at coordinate 247,493 of BSBK01001957.1, forward strand.
AGCTTTGTATTTCACCTTGTACACCCATTTGCAACTAATGGGCTTCTTCCCTAAAGGAAGATCAGAAAGGGCCCAAGTGTGATTTTTCTGAAGACTTTGGAACTTTGCTTCCATAGCCCGTTCCCACTCAGGAATACTGTTAGCCTCAAAATAGGTCTGGGGCTCATAGACACTATGAATGTTAGCCATAAGAGCAAAATTAACTGTAGGTTGTTGTTTTCTCTTATTTCTGGAAGCTCTACCTTCAATTAGCTCATCATCCCTAAGATCACTAATGGTTTTAACCCACCGTTTAGGCCGGAGAGTGGAGGAGCCAATGTCTAGAGGGGCTGGAAGAGGCTCAGGAGCAGGACGAGGATCATGTTCGGGGGCCTCAACAGGATCAACATCAGGTGCCCCAAGGCAAGCATTATATGTATCATCCCTCCCATCAGGTGGTGCTAAAGGAAGAGGAACACTGTGAGGCTGTTCCTCAAAGCACTGCTCAGAAGAAGACAGAAAAGGTCCTCGAGTTTCATCAAAAACGACATCACGACTAAAGATAAGATGATCAATATCGATATCTATCAATCAGTAGGCCTTATGGTTGTCACTGTACCCTGTCATCATGAGTCTCTGACTCTTGGAATCTAATTTGGAGCGTTTAGCATCAGGAATCCAAACATATGCAAGAGAGCCAAAAATCTTCAGGTGGCTGATCTTGGGCTTACGACCAAAGCACAACTCTTCTGGAATTTTGTTCTTGACAGCCTGAGTAGGAGAATGATTAAGAATATAAACAGCAGTAAACACTGCTTCTGCCCAATACTTATTAGGAACACTCCTGTGTTGTAACATAGAACGAGCCATCTCAACAATCGTACGATTGCGACGCTCAACAACATTGTTTTGTTGAGTGTAGGGTGTGGTGAACTGGCATTTGATGCCATGTTCAGCACAAAAATCAAAGAATGCAGTAGACCAAAAATCCCCTCCATTATCTGTTCTAAGAGAAATGATACTGCAGCCAGACTCGTTTTCAACCAAAGACTTAAAGTTCTGAAATGTACTAAAAACATCTGATTTTTGTTTAAGAAAGTACACCCACATCTTTCTACTAAAATCATCAACAATAAGCAAAAAAATATTTGCAACTAGTAACTGAAGGTGTATTCATAGGACCACAAATATCAGCATGAAGTAATTGAAGTACCTAAGATGCACGCCAAGAATCTCCATCTTTGAAGGGAGTCCGATGTTGTTTGAGAGCTTGACAACCGTCACATACTCCAAGATGCTACGTCTGAATCGGAGGTAGGCCAAAAACAAGTTCCTCCCGGGACAGGTGAGAGAGATACTGGATGTTGAGATGTCCATATCGTTGATGCCACAAAGTACTGAGAGATAAATCACGAGCTGCCATAGCTATTTCAGGAGAATCACCAGTGTCAGTAAGCCGATGTAGGCCATGATCCTCTAGACCAGTAGCAACAGTAAGACGATTCTCTCGATCAATAATGGAACATTTGTGGGCACTGAACACCACATCCAACTGAGGAGAATTTCTCATGATTTGACTCACAGAGAGCAAATTGAGTGCCATACCAAGAACGTAGCATACATTGAGAAAGATGAGCTGACACCCACCAGACTATATCTGAACATTTCCTCTGCCAATAATTTTGAACTCCTCTCCTTCGCCAAACACAACTAAATCATTGTAGGGATAGAAGTTTGTAAACCAGTCACGCCGATGAGAAAAATGACGTGAAGCACCAGAGTCGATATACCAAGCAAACGACCGGGTTAAATCAGAAGGGCTTTTAGCCATAAAAGCATAGAAAGCAGACTCCTTTTTCTCAGAATGTTCAACAACATTTGCCTGTTGATTTGACCCTCCCAGCTTCTTTTGTTTGAAAGCGAGTCACTGACGGCAATCTTTCTTCATGTGGCCGTACTTATGACAGTAATGACACTGAACACTCTTCTGCTGAGAACTGCCTAAGGATTGATGTGAACTGCCCTGTTGTGATGATTGAGAAGGCTGAAATTTAGCTGCAAAGGCTTGTTCTGACGAGGATGAGGAAGCATGGCTACCAAACTGTTGCTTCCAGCGATCCTACTGTAGAAGTTTGGTGCACAACTCTGGGAATTTCAGATCAACATTAGTTGAGGTAATGTTGAGAGTCTCTATGAAATGCTCATAAGATGTTGGTAGACTTTTCAGGGTAATAACTACCATATCTTCTTCCTCCATCTTTCGACCGATGGCTTCAAGCTAATCACAAATGTCCTTAATCTTTGTGAGATGCTCCTCTAAGGACATACGTTCATCCATCATGATGGAGAACAACTGGTTCTTTAGAAAGAACGCGCGACTCTTGTTGGATGTTTCATGCAGCTCCTTCAAATATTTCCAGATGTCTGCAGCCAACTTGCCAAAGGGAATCTAAGGTAACTGATCATCTATGACAGATAGCTTGAGAAGCATAACAGCTTCTCGATTCCGATCATCAAACTTAACCTCATCTGTTTGAACGGAGGTCCAACCAAGCATGTTGGCAGAGGTAGGACATGATTTTGTGCCTAGAACAAGCACATCCAGACGACGGTACTCGAAGATGGTTAACATTCGTTGCTTCCAGGTGTTGTAATTGCTGCCATTAAACCGTTGACTGTTTTCCAGCATTAGGTTGGTCAAAGATGCCATCAGGTACAAACTCCAAGGATGAAATTTAACAGGCGCGGATTTCAAGGTAAATTTATGGCTAACCCAAAAAAATTCGACAAGTACCCAGAAAAGCTGACAAAAAACCCAGAAGAAATCTAAAGTCGGATTTCAAATCCGCTGGCTCAAAAATCAAGGCACAGAAAACGAGGTACCCAAAAAAAATGACGAAGACCCAAATAAGATCTCGAAAAACCCACCACAAATCTAAATTCAGGAAAAAAATTTCGAGTTCAAAAATTAGGGTTTTCGAAGGAAACCCTAACCGACTATGGAAGAGCAGAGAAAACAGGGTATTTGCAAGTTCTGATCAGCAATGGCGACAGCTTGCATGGTGAAAGATGTTTCTCCTCACGAGTTTATCCCTATCTACGCTGCAAGCGATGCAAGAGAAACAAAGATCCCTTCGTCACGTGCGGGAAAGGAGCAGAGAATCTCGTCGCCGAATGAACTCGCAGGGATCTGAAGATCCCTTCGTCGCGCGGGAAGGAAGCAAACGCCAAATCCCGTCGCCAACAAACGTAGAATCGCACACAGATACCAGAAGGTCTCGCGGGGGGGATCAAAACAGAAGAAAGCAATAGCAATTTTGACCAAAAAAAAATCCGCGAACAGAGGCAGATGGACGCGCGATTTCAATGCCAGGAAGTTTCTTGATGGCAGAAGAAACTTCAAAAAAAATTGCTGCACAAATAATTTCGAGAATGAAATTATGCAAATTTTTATTCAAAAATTTAACCCGCTCTGATACCATAAAATAATATGAACAGATTATTTTGTATTCAATTATATTTACAATGAGCAACACGCTCATATATACAGCACCGAATATTTACAAAATAGCAAGTATCTAAAAAGAGACTGCTATACAACAGGAAGCTATCGTGAGCATTAAAAAGAAAACATTCTAAATATTCTAATAAAACCAATCAAAAAAATAGATAAATATTCCCAAAAATTTAATCTTAAAAAAATAGACAAAAAAACTTCTATTTCACACAAAAAAAAAACCCGCACAAAACAATCAAAAAACTTTTAGACATTTCCAAGAGATTTCCAATATAAAGACCATGATTTTTTATAATCAAAAATCACCTTTTCTTTGATACCATGAAATGATAATTGATATTAAGACAAAGGAGAGGAATGCTCCTCAAATAAGAGATTACAAAAGATAAGACATAAAAGGAAGTTACTAAAATAACTAAACAACTTACGTGACCACTATAAGCTAAATATAATAATATTACTTTAATAATATAGACCTAGAGGGAAAAAAGAAGGTTGAATTCTAGATAGTTCATTTTCCCTCTAAAAGCCTTTTCACAATTTAAGTTAACTTTGTTCCAAGTCCCTTTTACACCTAGGCATCCACTTGTGTAATGTCCCCTATTGGGACCTAACTCTAATTTGCCCTATAATCCCCAAATAAGGTATAGATTATATTTAAGAATGTAGATAGTCAACCTTCATATCTTGAATGAGACCCTGAAACTAGGTTAGTTATCATCCTGAAAGATGAATAAACATATAATTCCAGAATGTTAAAAAAAGACCTCTAATCATCATTATAATTAACATAATGTTCATGCAAGATTCCCTTAAGGCCTTGCTCAATAACCCATCACATTATGAGGTACCATGGGAGATCATACAAAGCGCCTTGAGCCTATCCATAAAACCCAATAACACCAATAACGCACGCCACTTGGCCTCCCAGCCCCACTCAAGGTTACTCTACTCGAATGAACCTTTATGCCACTTGTGTTCCTTGAATGTACCATCTCCCCTCCGTAATGGGGCAGTATATTGGTTATAAGTTTTAAAATAAATCTTCATCATCATTATACATGCCTATATTATTAATTATTAGAGCAGTAGATTATCTATGTACACTCCTACTTCCTATCAAATGGAAGACCAACAATAAATTTGCCAAATCATAATGCAATGCATTATACCTCATACCACAATATAAGTACACAAACTGCTGTTTAATATCTTAATTTTGAGTCAGCCTCTTGTTCAATTGAATGCTGATTTCTAATTCTTTGATGCCTTGACTTGGTTAATGTTTAAATGATCAATAAACTGATTGAATTGATGGAAGAATTGATTGCTGGTCTGTTTGCTCAATTACCAATTTGATGTTTAATCAATTATTGAATGATTTCCTCTGGTTTGATGATTTGATATATTAGCAAATGATTATTGAATAAATTAGAATTAATAGAATGATGACCGATGATTGAGTGAGTGCTGATTTGATGTACTGGTGAGTGATGATAGATAAGTTCCTTGAATGCTTGGAATTATTTTCCCTTTATACTTTATTGGCGAAAGGGCGGCCACCTTTCATGAGAATTGAATCACCCCTTTTCATTGTTCCCTTTGAGATTAAGATATGATCCCCCATATTGACATCCCTTGGATCCTCCTCAAATGAAACCTTATCCCCTTTATATCTTCCAATGTGAGGAAGAAGACGAACCTCTTCATGATATCTGCCTCTTGGCAAGAGTCACAACCTTCCACAATTACCACCCTTGGAAGGAGTCACAACCCTTCATCATTCCTGCCCTTTGAGAGTCACAACCTTTAATAATCACAACCTTTTGAGAGGGTCACAACCCTTCTAAGAGAAGACATGGGACAGAAGAAGCAAAATAATTTTGTATAAAATAAACTTCACATTTTTCATTCAATAAACTTACATATTTAGAGGATTCTTAAATCCTATTTTGTATAAAACAACATTTCTAAATAGACTGAGTTGTTTTAAGTTTAACAACTCAGCATACGACCACTAACAAAATAACCTATATAACACTTAATTATCACCCATTTATCACCACCCAAATTTAATCTTATTTATATTACCTATGTGAACACTAATTTCCAACACCCCCCCTTAGTGTGAACATGGGGAGATTGTACATCACAATACTGACCACAAACAATAGCTCACCAAACACTATTAGATACAAGTAGGGACATACACATCTACTCATTGGAACCACGGATAGGGACTAACACATCTATCCAAGGTCTTACATCAAATTTGCATAGGGACAAACAAATCTATCCAAAAACAAGGTTATGAACATGGACACACGCTTCTGCTCACAACTATTATAATTGGGGACAAACACATCAATCATAATTACCCAACAAATGTGACTAGGGACAAACACTTTCAATCGCACACATCATCTTGTGAATGGGACAAACACATCCACTCACAAACAACAAATAATAGTGATTGGGGACAAACACATCCAGCCACAAAATGGGAATGGAATATTGGTTATTATTCACCACCACCCCCCCAAAATGTGAAATTCCGCTTATTCACACAACCAGGAACACTAAAAAGCAAATCATATTATGTTGCATACTAGAAAATAAAATGCCACCAAAGCAGATGAGCGGCCCCTTTGTTGGTGACTGATGAGAGGATACTAATTGTCTTCCAACCTTTGTTGCCTCCTTCCTTCAATTAATTTGATTTAAAGAACATATGCCTCCTTGTCGGCATTAACTAGTAAGGATGTGACTGGTATATGGCAAAGTGGTGTTGTCATTGATGTCTAAGGTTAACAATGTTCAAACAGAAACAAGTGACAATAATAGTAAACAAGTGCAGTTAACAAGAGAGACTCGTTAGGAAACTGGTGACACGTATTGAGCAAGAAGAAGTACTGTGACCGATGAAGTCACTAACCGGAGCAGTGACCGGTAAGTATATGACCAAAACTGAGGAAACAAACCGGTATAGACAAAGTAAAGAAGAGTGACAGGTGAAGACAAAGACTTGTACGCTACCTAAAGGTGTAAACCGATCATCTTTGATCGGTGAGATATCATTGAGACTGCTAAACCGGCGAAAGTCACAATTGACAAACACTTGTGTGACTCTTCTACCAAGATTTACTGCACAAATCACGGAGGACTTTGTGTCACAGAAATGATCGGTGCAAGGCACAATTGAAGGATTTAATGTCGAAAGTTAAGGCATTAAAACATGGCGGAATCTCATGTAAAGGAAAGTATGTGGCATGCATTTGTTGTTTCCTTTATAAAACAGAAAAAGCGTATGGCATGCATCTGATGTTTCCTCTCAGGACTGAGACTCAACTGGATGATGAATCCAAAGGAGATCTTTTCGAAGGATGCAACATGCAAAAAGCGGGTAGGGCAGGAAGTCTATTTATTCTTCAACTAGTGAAGAATATCGTTTGCCTTCATTCTGCCAAAGAGAAAGAGTGAAACTGTATGCTGAGCAAAGCTACAGTAAGGGAAAAGGAGAAGAAAAGGTGAAGATAAGAAGAAGAGAAGAGTGTGCAACAACATGAAGAGAGCATACATGTGGTGCCTGGTGATGACTCTCAGTTGATGAAAATAGTGATCTTATCAAGCTCAGCAAAGCCATCTCAAAAAGATCAAACCCTCTATTGCTCTCTGACAATTGCAATAGCAAAAATCTCAGTATTTGGGTGGACATTAACAGGTCCCTTGTATTAAATCCCTTAACCAAGTGACATCGAGTAGATGTTCTAAAGTCCTCTAACAAGGCATTAAATTGTTTCTCATAAATTCTATATCCAAAGACCTAAATTTATAGAATGGTAAAAACTACAAAGCCATCTAAGAAGGTTCTTCATTCCAAACGACTACCCAAACCAACCTCCATGGAAGTCAAGAGTAAACCAATTTTGTCTCCAATACTTTCCCTCCAACTTCCTCTCCCAATTTTGCAAGGTAAACATTACATTAAATGTAATAAATGACGAAATGCCAAGAGATACGTGTTGCCTCTTTGAAGCACCCACCTGGAGAAGCCCAAAGGAGACCCATTTGTCAACTTCCTAAGTCATTAAATATCCCATCCTAGATGTCCACATGTGGGGAAAACAATATTGAATAAAAGTGTTCACAACCCACCTTTAGCTACTAGTGGAACCCATCACCCCTTATGACTATATTACAAATAACAATGAGAATATATATTACAAAATAATTTTTAAATACACCCTATGTGACTTAAGACACTTTCCAACGATGTTGGAACCATGTGATAGGACTTGCAAGGTACATGGCATCTTAATCATAACAGATCTATACTGATGCTCTTCAATGTTGTATTTATATCCCAATGTAGACTGAATAAGAAAAGGATTAGAACTTGCACAATGAATTATAATTAAAATGCGGTAAAATATAAAACAGTCAGATCACAAAACAAAAGAAATTTAACCACCATATATTTAGTATAACTCCTTGCACTACATACCCATCAAACTTCCATTACTTAATATCTATCTTCTATTCCATTGTCTCAAATCTTATTATTATTCTTCATATGTGTGACATTCTTCATATAGGAATGTATTTTTGTTCTTGGTTATTTCTTGTAAGCTTTGCCACAGGTGTAGGTGTCATATTTAACTTGCACTGACTTCACCCTTGGCAATCCTACTCGAAGTGTATTCCTTTATGCTGCCAGCCTTTGGCAAAACTAGTTTTCATCATTGGCCTCCACTAGGCCAACCTTTTTGTGTTTTCAACTTAGAGTTTCTATCCTGCCAACATATAGTATTTTGTTTCTACTCATAATATAAAATCAAATAAGCATTATAACAAGTTATATTAGGGAACAAGAGCTAATAAATATATAGAAGGCAGTGCACTTGGGGGAAGGAAAAAGAATTGTATACACATATCAATATACATAAACGAATATCATGTATAAATAGTATTTACTATCAATCACCTCATGAGGACCACCAACATGGGGTCGACAAATGTTCAAAAGCAGGATCAAGAGACACTGGGAAAAGGCAAAAATTAAACAACTAAAAAATCATATATAGATATTTATTCTTCAGATAAAGATAAAAAAAATACAAGATTTCTAAATGAATTTATAATTTAGATTACCAATACATGTTGAACACAAAACAATATTTCCAGAACATGAAAGGCCTAAGAATGTTGTTGGAAGACATAAAAGGAAGTAAGCATCGGATGGAATCTCATGATAACTGAAGTATCACCTCTCAGAATTACATTCCCGTTTACGCATCACATTCAAAGGGTTGAATACATGTTTCCGATTTGCTGTGCTTAAAATATTATTATATTTTGGTTAACTATTGTTGGTATGAAAGAAGCCGATAGATACAACAGAACAGCTCATGCTAGGCAGTTCTGGGACCTAATTATCATATTTATTGAAGTGATGTATGCTGATTTCGTGTGGATAATTAGCTTAGACAGATTTTTGTTTCAGAATCTTTTAGGCATAATTAGAACATTATTGTTAACCTAGTGACTAATATAGAGACTAAGAAAGTAGATATACTAGAAAAAACTGAAATTCATTACTGCTCACAAATACCTTCAGTTCATCACGTTTACGAGATTTTAGCTGAGCAAGCTGTGTGTCTGCATCGTACAGACGATCCTGAAGAACTTTCTTTTCACCAGCAAGTTTGGCAATTTCTTCATCACATTCAGAACGAATCCACTCAAGCTGATTTTCTGCTTCCTGTATTTGTTCAAAGAGATCCTTTTTCTCCCGTGAGAAACGATCCAATTCAGCCTTCATTTCAGACTGCAATGTGAGATAATCCAGAAGTAAGTGATATAGTAATTTATATCACAAAACTGAGACTCCCTATATGAAAAAAAAAGCTGCATGATAGCTTGCATACCTTTAGACGTGATGTTGTAGCTTCAAATTCACCTAATCTTTGTGATAGCAAAGCTTTTTCTCTAGTAAGGCTAACTATTTCATTTTGTCTGGATTCACGAACTCGAATAATTTCCTCTTCATTTGCACACAACTGCTGCCACAGTGCAGTACGATCAATGTTGGCGATTTCAGCCACCTCACGCATCATGCTTAAAACTGGTCTTGCCGTTCCCTCCTCTTCTCGCACAAGAAATGTCAAAATGTCCATCCCTAGATCTATTTCATGACAGCTATTTGTGCTACTGGTTGCACGCTCAACAAGCCCCCTCAACATCCTCTCACGATAACCTTCATCTCCATACACTTTGAACATTACAGCATACAGTGTACTTACAAATTCTCTAACTCTGGAGTCCCTAGAAACAGACAAAGCTTCTGCAAGACCAAGCACTGCAGCAAAATCATCGTCCTCTTTCGATAATGACTGCCTGGCTGTACCCGATAGGAAGGACTCTTGATTTTGAATAGAACTAGTACAACATCTAGAACCCATTGCCAGTCTCTGAGCACGCCGTCTTTCTAGAACCATAACAACTGACTGTTCCCCAAAGGCCCCTCGAGCAATAGCTCTCTCAAAGACATGCTGAGCTTCTATAATAAGATGATGTTCCCGATGTTCAGATAGCAATTCTATAAGGATGTCCACATCAGCCACTCTCCCACATGCTGCTGCAACCTGCTCTGCAGCAAGTCCACATTCCCTATCAACAAACATTCCACTTGATGCAGCAAAATCATTCTCGCTAATTTCACAATCAGAATCAATATCTCTCAACATAGCTTCGGCAACATCTGCCCAACTGACAACTGTGTTTCTTAGAACATCTAAAACACATGGAGATACTGCCACTCCTAAACTCTTTAATCTGCAACGAACAGCTCTCGCCTGTATTGGAAAACATAAACAGAATACTATGAAAAAAATGTAATCATCCGTTTTGATAACTATATAAATTATTGGTGGCATTGCTATAATATACATAATCTTCAGACATAAATGGCTCTACACAAACGTACTGCTTGAGGTAGTTGCTGGCATTGAGATGCAGCTTTGAAGATGAAACTCATTACAACCGCAAGAGGCTCATCATTTGAGTCCATCAACAACTCAATAGCTTGAAATAGAATGTGTTTCCACACATCACTCCCAACTTCCAGTTGACCTAATGCCCCCAAAACCTGCAAAAGAACTCACATTTTACCTTGCATTATCTACAATGAAGTCATCAGTCACAGGACTAATTATGCATAGTACAATATTATTAAAAGCAATAAGAGAATTTAAACATTAAAAGCAGATCCCAAACATTGCCAATGTTAAAGGTTGGAACAACTCATACAGGTAGACGTAATTCGAGTTCTGTATCTGGTTTCTGAAGGCAATCCAATAATGCATATGCAGCCAAAGAGTGCTCAGAATAATCCACCAGCCTTGGCACCAGTGAAATAAGATCCAACTGCAAATGTTTTGGAGCTCTTTCCAACACCAAAGCAATCTTCTGTGCTGACTGGGGCCTTCGTCTAGGTTCTAGACAACCTTGAGGAACTGCTCCATCTAATGCCCTGAGAGAATTGACAATCAATCCCAACAGCTCATCCGACTGCTCTGGCCATTTTGTCTGATAAAACATCCAATAACAAAACTTAATGAGCTTCCAGAATCCATACCATCAATGTACAGCAACCTACAAGCATATACAAAATATAGCTGAAATTTCAGACTAGATAAAGGAAAAAACATTGATGCAACTTTTGCCACTTCAATGGTAAAGCAAGCATACTACCTTTTGCATTTGGTTGCAATTCTTCAATCCTGAAGGTTCATGTGCGGTTGAGTCTGGAGGTGACAAAGCAGGCAAGCCTGCAGCCTTTCCAACCAGCTCTGTTGTTGACAAGTCACCACTTTGTACTGCCCGAGTTCCTACAGCTCCATCAATTCCAACATCAAGGCGCAGATCAACAGGATTACTTACAGCCTCAACCATTCCATTTGTAGTTCTATTAGTTGTAGCTTCATTGCAATCCAAAAAAGTTTTTGACCTTGCTTCTGGAGCATCATTGCATTTCTTTCCTTCAGATGGCTGGCAACACTCAACCATTATATCTAAGAGTAGATCCACAATGGCCTGCTGCAACACCTTAACACCCATTAGAAGATTCATAAGACTAGGTGATGTTGCCTCGCCTTTATTTCCACCTTTCTTCCCACTGTTAGAAGTAGATAGCTTAGTTGGAAGAAGAAGTCTCTTCACTTTAGCTGGATCATCCAAATAAACACGCAAACCAGTCAAAAAAGCGGCTATTGCCCCCGCATCCATCAACAAATCTTCTCTTAATTTTACTTGTAACTGAGATGGATCAAGTAATAGTGGGGGATTATCGCCATATGTTAGGTGAAAACCTGCCCTTGCAAGAAGATTCCTAAACCTATCCTCTTCATCACCACTTATTCCCTCACTGTCATCAGAATCAATAATTTCATCTGGGTCGGTAGACAACGCATCCTGATCATCATCTGAAGCTAAGACCTACATGTCAAATTTGGAAGCTTGTTAAAGTTAAACTATTTATTTTTAAGAATATGGAAATTACTACAACTTGGAAAACAGCATAACCATAGTTTGCCCATTTAATGTACAAAACAACACTGGCATGGAACGTATAACAGAACTACCAATAATGAGGTGTCATGATTATTCATTTCAAACAACAAAATGGATTATCTCAACATTTTGGCCACACCTAAAATAGCAACACTAATTGAGAACTGAATATTCAATTTTCTAAACACATAATCTAAGAATATATATAATTTTAAAACTACATAAGAGGGATACGACATATCCATATGTGAGATACTTGTCTACATTATGTAGGCTAAGCAGTTTATGCTCTTTTCTCACATAATGTGAACAAATTTCAAAATCGAATGAAGTTTTGTATCTTCAAAATAGTAACTGTCATCTTGGCAAACTGCAGTGTAATAAATCATTGATAGAAGCAAATTACAGTACCACACTTACTAGTATTACTATCAGATTATAAGAAGAAAAGAAAAACTTAAGCAACAATTATCTCACAAACTTCCCCCCACATTTTGGACTAAGTATACATGTGTCTCAATTCAATAATAGGGTACGGCTCCCTTATGCCCAGCTTATGGATCAAAAATAAGTATGTGTCTCAATTCAATAGTTATGGAACAACAGTCCTTATTTTATAAAGTTGTATTTCTTCTTGGGTGGAAACATTACCATTTATGATAATGCCCACTCCTTGAATTGATTTGCCCTAGGAACAGCGCTTCCCTAGTTAATTTTTTAATTACAAACATAAATCTGCAATTCTTCTAGGGTGCAAACAATACCATTTATAATAATACGCCCTCCTTGAATTGCTTTGCCTAATAGCCTAAAGCAATTGGAGCATTGGACTTGGATATATTTCTAAGTCTTCAATGGCAACCTCTGAGGGCAAAATCCTGCATTAAAATGAGATTTACCATATTTTTAGGCCCTCAATAGCATACTCTAAGGGAAAATTCCTGCATTAAAATGAGGTTTACCATATTTTAAGGCCCTTAAGCATCCTCTATGGGCATATCCCTGCATTAAATGAGGTAAATCAAGGGTGCATCGAGATGGAGAAGAGACTTCGCAAGCATCCAAAAGAACAATCCAGCACTAGTCTTTAGATCACAGTACTACAACTACAAGATAAGGGCAATAATTCTATGAATAAAATATACAAATTCATTTTAAAACTAAAAATGAAAATGAAAAGCATATATAGCCTGTACGTAAAAATGAAAATATATAGCATGTACATACACCATAAATCATGCATTCTATAAAAATAAAGTTCTTGAACATGCATTTTAAATTAGCTATTTAAAAATCTGACCATGCCATTAAGTGCTAAGTTTACAACTGTGTGTTGAGTGTAATTATGAGAATAAGATTTGGAGTGAATGGCAATTCATTCATGAAAACTTTCTTGTAGAAAAACCAAACACATAAAAAAACGAAGTTTTTGTTGATTTTGTTTTCAGAAAAAACTTTTCCTGACAATGATCAATTTGAAACAAACCAAGCCTACTAAAAATAAACATACCTCCAGATCAGAAAACTCGAACCAAGGGCAACAATCCAAAATTTCACAAGCAAACACAACTGTGTCTCGTACAAGGAATCCTGCATCTGCCTCCAACATATCAGAGACCTTCATGAATTGAAGGACAGAATTGTTCCAAGTTTTTGTGCAGATAGATGATTCCTTCCATACAGTTCGAACTGGGTACTTCTGATTTATCACTGCCATTCTATATCTCACCCAAAAATTCTTATCAGGATCAGTACCTGCAGATTGATCACTTTCCAGGTATATGCAGAGAGTGTCAAAGGATTCGTACACACCTGCATTACCATAGAATAGGTGACACCACCATTACAGAAGTCAGTTAGCAAATTGAAAAGATAAATTTGCAAACCAACAAGTATCAGCAAGTGCAATATATGCATGCTCTAAAATTAGACATGTGACACACCTATACGAAGTTCACAGCCCCCCGCATGAAAAAACTTGCTAAATATCTTCCTAGTTTCCATGATCTCCTTAAAAGCAAGAAAATTTTCCACTTTCCAGGTGAATGTGCCTCTGTTGACAGTCTTCTCAGATCCCAATGAATGTGAATCCACATCATATTCTGCATATCCTTGCATTGCAGAGGTTTCCTTTAAGATCAGAACCTCTGCAGAAAACACCACAGTATCTTGTACAAGAAATCCTGAATCTTGATCAAATAGACTAGTTAAAGTCACAAATTCACGCCAGCCCCAATCTTTGGCAGCTTTTGAATAGCGATTCTGTGACTCCTTTGTAACTGATCTATCTTCATATTTCTGATTGACAACTGATAATCGATGACTAACAAAGCAACTCCAATCTGCAGAACTATTACGGGGATCTGTCACTTCAAGAAACACAGAAAGGTGGCAAGGTGGCTGTGATTGTCCTGGTACATCCAAAGCATTCTTGTAAGTATATCTCATCTACCACAGCAATTAGCCATCAAAGATGAATATAAATTACATTTCAGTCATAGCTACTGTTAAATCACAAATCAACACTCAATAAGGAAACAAAAGTAAAATGAATTACTTTTCAGTCCTACGCACTTGTAAAATGATACAAACACTCAAAAGACAGGACCTCGATTCAGTGCAGAGAAAAACAATAATGATAACTAAAGAGAAGCAAATAAACCCAAGACTCTCAGCAAGGCTTTGCTAGGATAAAAAATTCACAGAAAAACATATAGCGGCTCAATTAAAGTCTAAGAAGACAATTACAAAAATCTAAAATAACATACGCACTCAGTAAGCAGGAAAATAAGCAAGAAATACTCACAGAATAAAATCACACAGACAGAGAGAAAGTTGGGAATTTCTCAGCTGCTTTAAGTTGATTCTCTGTTGACTATAAGCATCATTGTCCATTAAGCATGTTTAAATTTGACCTCTCTATCAGTAAAGTAATAAGTTCTTGAGGTCCCTGTGCCTGCTGGCTATGAATCCAGATAAATTTGGTTAATTGTCTATGTATTAGTTTATAAATTTCTGTGGCCAGCTGTGGTAAGAATCAAAACAGAAATTTTGCTGCCAGTGCTGTTCACTATAAGCACCACTTTACTATAATTTGATCAGTGGTTCGTCTGTCAGCGTAAAAACTGCAAATCTGTTCAAGGTACTTAACTTGCTTATAACACAGTTATTTTTGAAGATAGCACACCAACTTGGTATATAAGTACCCATGATGGGAAGAAAGGGATTTTGCATTTCACCTATAGTATAAATTATTTCAAGTTTGTGCCTCTTTCAACTTTGACCTTGTTACAAAGCTTGGCAACAAACCAAGCCTTACTGATAAACCCAGACCCCTGCAGAAATAGACAAAAAGACACCCATGGGGAATCTCTTCGAAAAAATAAAATTGATTCTATAAAAAAATCTTCTCTATAAAACACCAATTACAATCATAGAAACAAACTCTCAAAACTCAATGCAAAAATAGTCTTGAGTTATATGTCGAAAGTAAAAATAACAAGCTAGAAATGTGGATAAATCATAAAACAACCAAATTAAAATTAAAAACAAAGCTTAATTACATCATGGCATATCCACACAAATGATTGGCAACAATAGAACCAAGCATTTGTCAAATAGGTTGAGCTGAAGTGATAATCATCAGAGCTTTCATGAAGGAAACCTGTGTTTTAATCTATACAAGACATGTTGGATGATTAGATGTACAAAATATGGAATGTAGAATTAAGTAAACTACCACACAGAATTCTGAACATGGCATACCCCAAATGACAAGTCCAGAAGCCAATCTGGAGTGAGTTTAACAGAAGAGATGCCCCTCGGGATTGGCATCTAAGCTGAGGAAAACCGTGAAAAGAAATTTATCGATCAAAAATATAAAAAAAACCAAACATGATTTTCATAATGATGTCCATAGATTGGCCAATCATGCTTGAATCCATCATGGCAAGTTCAAGCATTTAATTAGAAGCACTAAAACCAAGCATGTCTTCAACTTCATATTGGCATCCATAGATTCAATAAATATTGAAACCAGGAATAGCTAGTGAATACCTAGAGAACACTGCCAAAAATAAAAGGAGTTGTAGCATCTCTAAATGACAAGCCCCATATCAATCATAGTTGTATAAAGAATATATGTTACTATAGTAGTAATAGGCCGTCAATACAAGAAGGGACCTTTGATCATATAATAATAATATTTCAAGGTTTCTGCAGTCCAAAGCTTAATGAGTTAGTTTTTGATAAGTTCCTCTCTGTTGAAGAAATAATAATTGAATTCCTAAACATCAGCATAAAAATTGAATGCTAATACAAGAAACACAATTGATTTAAAAATAAGCACACAAAACCTTCAATAGTGTTAAATAAAACTGGAGCAAGCAAAGAGAACTAGAGATAACATCTATTATGGCAAATTCACACAATTAATTAGAAACAATTAGCAACAATATATCCAAGCACTTCTTCATACTATAATTCAAGGATTTAGTTTTTATGCTGACAAGT
The DNA here is from genome assembly GCA_027943335.1 of Chamaecyparis obtusa. Lineage (NCBI taxonomy): Eukaryota > Viridiplantae > Streptophyta > Pinopsida > Cupressales > Cupressaceae > Chamaecyparis > Chamaecyparis obtusa. The sequence goes on from BSBK01001957.1 coordinate 264,072, forward strand.
TACCATATAATTGAGTCTCACTGAATTACATTGGTCGGCGACAAACATTAACATAATTTTAAAATATTATTTCTACATTACTTAATCTTGCAACTGAGAAAAGATAGCACTGGTTTGAAGATAACCTACCCCTAGGGTAGACAATGAGGCGGCAGTCACGGTTTCCAACCTGAAATCGCCTACTCTTGACACATAGCCCTGTAATCTTTCTCTTCTTTAAGAGGTCTTTCAACCTTGTAAAATTCTCTATTCTCCATGTGAACTTCCCCAAATACCCATCTGATTTCCTGGTGTTTGCTCTTCCTCCAATAAGTCCACCCAAGTTCTTAGTAAAACTGCTGGACTCCTTAATCACATGGAAGGATGCACTGAAAACTGCTGTATCATCCACCAGATAACCAGTTTCGGGTGCCACAAAGTCGGACATTTTCATGTAATCATTCCATCCAAGACTGGTATTGTCGCCATTTTTGTTGTCAGCTGCAAATCTGCCATAGGAATCCCTGTGCATGTGATTCATACCAGGACGCTGATTCAAAACAGACATCCGGAAAAGGCACCAGCAGCTCCGGTCTGGCAGCATGGACTTCTCTGTGTCCTTGCTCTCCAAGCACATAGATAGATAGTCAGTGCTATTGACTGACGATTGGTAAACACTGAGCCGTAAATTGCATTCCCCTGTATCAAGAGTAGGGAAAATTTTAGTGGTTAATAGTAAAAAAATTCACATCAAGATACAATAAGATTACTGAGTTCCTATTACACAGTTCTTTTCCAACAATAAAATGATCTACCTGCAGTTATTTTGACATATAGAAAATTGTTTTCATTTTTCTCACTTTTTTCCAATGGTAATGAAGGACCCAATACTATTTTAACAGACAAAAAACAAATTGCTGGGTTTCATATTTTCAAAAGTTTCTGACAATAAAAAATTCACATTGCCGTTGCTTTCCCATACATTAAATAAAGAGTTCCTTAGTTCTCAATTTTTTTACAAACATAAACAAAGATTAGCTTCAAGCACTTAAGAACCATTTTAAAAATGCTGGGCTGATATACTATTTTAACAGGCAAAAAACAAATTGCTGGGTTTCATATTTTCAAAAGTTTCTGACAATAAAAAATTCACATTGCCGTTGCTTTCCCATACATTAAATAAAGAATTTCTTAGTTCTCAATTTTTTACAAACATAAACAAAGATTAGCTTCAAACACTTGTGAACCATTTTAAAAATGCTGGGCTGATTCACAATTCTTTTCCAACACTAACAAAATATTGCCTAAATAATTTTTTCCCATATATAGAAGAAAATTTCACAAGCAAATTTCTCAATTATCCAGCGGTGATATAAATTAAAATTTCTCAAATTATTCCAGCTTTTTGGAGATTCATCTAAATATTTACTTCCCCGAAAATATAAAAATAGGTGATTTTTGCATTAAAAAGCATTTACTAAGATTTTTAAAAGTTGTATAAAACATTTTAATGTGTCAATACTAATAATAAAACACTCATCCAGTTCCATCCAGAAGCTTTTATCCAAACAACTATGCACAGCAGATATCCCATGTCCTTAACTTCTAAACTTCTAACAAATGTATGGGTCCTTCAAATTTAATATTGATATTTCCATGATTGCTGAGTTGTGTGTGTGTGCTGTGTGTGTGTGGGTGTGTCTTCCAAGTTCCAAACTAAAAGATTCATCTAGATTTTTTCTTGTCAAATGTGTAAAGGTAGCTGAATTTTATACTGCAAAAAGGGAGTTCCTTCAGAATTGATATCTATATATCTAAATTAGTTGGGTTTCTTATGTCTCAATTTCTTCAAACAATAAAGAAGATTTATCTAGATAACTTGTTGCCAGCATAATAAGATCACTGAGTTTCATATAGAGAAAACATTGATTAATAAGTTTTCATTGCCAGAATAATAAGATCACTGAGTTTCACATAGAGAAAACATTGATTAATAAGTTTTCAAATTTTATATAAAACTTCTCAACACAGCTGCATCAATATATTTCCTAATCCTGACCGAGTTCTATCCAGAACATTTTATCCAAAAAAAATTAAAAATTAACCGCTGCAGACATCTCAAATACTTTATCCGATGTTTTTAGTAATTCTTAACAATCCCCTCATTATTTCTTTTCAGGCAATGAGTAAATGCTGCACTTCATGTTTCTTAAATTTCTGACAAATTTTTTAACCAAGCGTATAAGAATGCTGAAGATTTGTATACTTAACCTAAAGAGCTCTGGGTAATGTTTATGAAATTTTATCCTTATACACTAAATTTATGACCGCAGAAAATCTCAATAAACTGAAATTTTGGAACCTCCGAAAGTACATGGATTCTTAAAACTATCCCTACTTTATAAACTTCAAATACAATGTACGCTTCCATTAAAATTCCTCTTACCTGCAGGGAACACGGGACTCATTATCTTCTGTGTCTTGATCATCTCTTTAAACAGAGACAAATTGTGCACTTTCCAAGTAAACTTTCCACTCAAAACATCTGGCAATGGTGCAACAACCATCGGTTGCAATTCATTATCCCTCGAAAATGATACCGATTCATGCAACACCAAAATCTCTGCTGCAATAAGCACCGTATCACTAGTGAGAAACCCTGATTTAGGATCCAAAATTGTTGAGCTTGGCGTGAAATCACACCAACCGTGAGACTTCTTCTTTCCAGTGAATCTATGCCAGGAATCCCTCTGTATAGACTTTGCTTCATCCCTCTGATTAACAACACACAGCCTGTAACTTGCAAAGCAATCCCATTTTGAAGACGAAGACCCTCTAGGGTCCATGACCTGTAAATATATTGAAAGATATCCTGGAAGAGCTTGTGAATCCCCCTTAGGATAAACCAGCAACCGGCAATCATAGCCACCTACCTCAAAATAGCGGCTCCACAGGGCCCTGGCCTTAACCTTCCCAAACTGCGCAATGCTCCAGCGACATATGGCCGCATGCTCACCCCTACGCTCGACTACCACTGATTCTTGGCCCCCTTCCCGTGGCTCCTCCGCATTGTTTTCCCCGCCCCTGGCCACGCTCTTCTCGATACGACCCTGCGCCATTAACGACTGATCCATTAAACCACCCATCCCAAACGATGACGAAGCCGCAGCAGCCTCCTCGGCAGCCTCCTTTATTGCCGTCATAAAACCACCCGCGATACAGAATAACCGCCCGCTAATTCAAAAACCTAGTACGGGCGGTCACCTTCACGATTTACCCTTCCTCTTTGAGACCAGCTCATTCTTCGGGCTCTAGAAATTTTATCTAATAAGCTATTCTTATTCTTATTTCGTAACGGCAGAAATAGGAAGATACCAAAAGGCCCTATTTTGGAAATATGACTTAAAATCTATTCTGCAAAAATTCAATTTAACAAAATGTTTAATGCTACCTCAGTGACAATTAATCTGACAAATTACACATTCGCAGAAATTCTTTCAAACCAAGAAAATCGAAGTTTTAGACCTCAAAAACCCTAATTCTTGCAATTCCAGCCAGAATCTCATCAAATCGATTAAGTTTCGACATGAAGCTTAATCTGACCAGCTATTCAATGTTTTCATCCGATTTTTCTTTCCAATGCAAATGCAAATGGCCGTGCGTCAACTTACTGGATTGTTTTATCTTACGATGTTAAAAATTTTCTCCTCGTCGTCCTCTGTCATTCTTCTGATTCTGCTGTGGAAGAAGATATACAGAGTATTTATATTCCGCAATATACAGAGAATATATATGTTTCACACTTCTTCTGTCTGACCCCGAGCCTTCGGTATTTATACATGTTTTAGATTTGGGCAGATAATATGTTGGAAGAAGAATAATTTATCATGTAATTTGTTATTTTTGTTATTGTTATTTTAATTTTTAAGGCAGCGAAAGGAACCCTAAGAGCAGTCTATACGCCATTTCTATTTTTGGACATATTTTAGTTTCCGTACGCCTAAAGATTTCTGCAAATAAGCTTCTCAATTGAAGGTGGTTGCGCCTCACATTGTTTCTTTGAAGGATCCCTAATCAAATGTAAATATCTATGTAAAAAGTTGTAACAAATTGAGCTTTTACTATTAGAAGATTTGATAATGTTGATAGAGAGTGTCTTTATTTAGTTATTCTTCTCATCAAGCTATGATGATGCATTTTAAAGAATAACTAATCAAGCTATGATATGCATTTTAAAACTATTTTTTATGTAGTGGATGATTTATCTATACTTAATATTCTTTTTGAGTATTCTTGACTACATGCTAATATTACCTATTGCACATAGATGTGTAAAATAAAGACATGGAGGAAAGATTTATACCATAGTCATATACCATATGTAGACCAATAGATAGCTCCAAAAATTTAATTGCACAAAATCATCTATCAAATGTAAATGTTCTATATTGGGACCTCCTACTTTATTCTAGTTTGGAAGATGATGATTGAGGTCTACTAGATTGTAAGTCTTGGTACATTGGAGATTGTCACTTTGATCCAAAATTTTATAATACCTCATCTCTATATATGGGTCCATCCATTCATGGGAAGGAACATGAGGCATGTAATTATAAGAAGGAAGCATGCATATTGATACTAATCCTAAAAATATTACTTGTAAAGGTATCATCCTAAATATTAAATCATGTCCAAATTTGGATATAAACATAGAGGAATGAAAAAATACAAATAAGGGCATTGTAGGTTCATATAACCATAACAAGTTAAATGACATCATGGAATTGGTTTATACCATCAATAAGTCACTCGTCGTGTTAAGAATAAAAAAGAAAAGGAAAAGGAAAAGATACTTAATATGAATATATTACACACCTAAGACATCTTACTCAATAATTTCACGTGATTGTGATTATGGAACTCATTTCAATTTATTGATTGATTCATCATTTAAGAGTTCCATAGAAATATAGAGCTCATTAATTACAAATGATAGATATGTCCATTAGTCGTTTAGGATACCTTTCATGTGCACATATATACATAAGAAGATAAATTAGTTCATACATGTACATATTGGAAATAATAAAGCATGGATAACAACTAACCCTAAATCATAACATCATCATAATATCAATGTCATTATGTAGTTTACTTTAATTTAGAGAGTTGTTTGCCTTATAAACAAGAGATAATGGAGCATTATAGTGATAATGGTCCATTTCCCTATCTCTTTAGATTCATTCTTGTGTTACATGATATAAATGGTTTAACCAAAATGACAAAGTTTATGGAATGACAGGCATTAATGTTTACAAGGGATGTATTCAACACATAAAGCACATTTAGTGCCATTTTTGTTGCTTAGGCCATTATTTGATATGTGTTTGGAGATATCTAATCTTCAATTGAGCATGATGTTCTTTTCATTAAGAGACCTACTATCCCAACTTGTGCAAACACATCCTTAGAGAGTGATTAATTATCATACCATGTTCCTCCATGTATTATTGATTCCATAGTTAAGGACATCCCATCTCCTCCAATTGAGTACACCTCAATTAATATTGCTACTTTCGAGTTCAACGATGCTTCTTTGACAACTTCCAGTAGTTCGATGCAACAAGGTTATAATATTATTCCTAAGATACCTCATTGGGATATATTTCCAGTAGACATTGCATCTTTTTTTTGTAAAGTCACCGCATTGCATACATGGAGGACACCATGGAGGACAAATATATCCTATTCCCTAATATATCCTATTGATTTGTGTCATATTCTTCCAATTTAATGGAAACATCTTCAAAACCTCTTATTCTCCAATTACATATCTTTGCTTCTCGCATGGTGGTACTTGATTCTCATTGGTTGATCTATCACCATGCATCTATAGTCATTGTAACTAAATCTTCTATTATTCTTGATTCATCTTATTAGCATTGGTCACACTTCAACATCATCTTAGAGACATTTGTATGATATTTGGAGGGGTCATCTTTGTATTTGGACTATGACATGCATTGGCCCTCATTGGATTTTGGATTGTCATCTTCATCATTATTGGCTAGAACACTTGAATTATTTGGGAGATATTTCAACATTAAAATTGGGATAATTGATCATTGTTCAAAGGTTTTTTTTACCTTGGATTTTCTTTCCTCATATTCCTTTTAGGAATGGGAAGATTACTTATATAATTTTGTGGTTCTATTTATTCATAAAGGGATGAATGTTGTTCAGAGAGATTAGATCATTTCAACATTCATTTTTAGGTATCTACAATCACTACAAGAGATTCTTCATAGAGGGCTTCTACATGCTCTCTCTTATTCTTCTCTCCTGTAGGAATATTTACTTATTGTATGGCGTTTTGTACTTCTCATCTTTTAGAGAGCTTATTTTTCCTTACTTAGGTGGGATTTTTTTCCTATAATGTTTTCTCCTCTTTTGTATGAGGTGCATTGTGCCTAGGTACCTTATTTGGCTTTAATATTGAGACCCACTCTTTTGCCTCACCTAAGATATACCTAAGGGTGTGAGGGGTGTTGGTGTGTAATAATGGTTAGGTGCTTAGGTTTCTTTCCCATTTGGCAAGCTAGGTATAGTGGTAAGTATAATATTTTCCTTTTATATACCTTCACTCCTCTCTTATGTACAAACACACTCATTCTATGCAATCAAATTCACTTGTTTGTAATTCTCTCTCATTAATGTTTCTATTTTCCTAGTTTTCCTAGCTAATATCACATATATTTCCCAATAAGAAAAGATTTTGAGTTAAAGAAGGTTATTTTCCCAGGGGTGATGATAATAGAAGAAAGTGACTTTTTTTTTCACAACAAGGAGTAGTTTGTTCTCAAAATTAAAAGGTATGTCAGTGAAGAGGGGAGAAAAGATTATTGTAACACTAGATGATAGTATATTATTGATAGGTTAATCACGAATATTAAGATTTCTCAAAATTAGATAGAAGATCGTATAGTCAAAAGGGATTGCGATGATAATTTTATGTGTATCTATTGTTGTGAGTACCTGACAATATTTTAGTATACCTTAATCTGGAATAAATAAGGATATTATTTTGTACATGCACAGGTCATACTACAAACAAGAATACTGAGGTATTGTAGAGCTTCTTATATCCACTTGAATTCCTATCTATAAAGCTCCCAAACTTGGAGACTAGTCATCTAATTGAGCGAACTCTAGTGGAGAGTAAGACACATTTAATTATCATTCCAAGGAGATAGGCTTCAAATAGGTCAACATTATATGTGCATCATTCTTTTAATTAGGTTGCCATATATTCTATTAAAAAGTATTTTGGAATGAGAATGATACACTTAATGGAATAAAACTATTAACATCAATAATTAATACTAAACAGTGAATTAACTAACCTTCATTTACAGTAATAACAAATATAGATTAGATTTTTTACGTGATGTCTTCTCCTGTTATCATACACGTTGTCATGACTAGGGTTTATGATTCATCATTGGATGTTTGTGGAGGTCTTGGTGAGGGCTATAATGTTGGATCGCTACCCCTTCTATTTATGCTAAGCCTTCACCTTCTCTTTCTCTTGCGTTAAAGCCTCTTGGTTTGGCATTTGTTGGTGCTTTAGTGCCATTTTTTTTCCCTCTACCCTTATGGAGGGGGTGTTTCTTTACACCCAAAGTTCGTTACTAGGGCTATATAATTGAAGTGTCCTAGCTCAGGGAACCCATGTGAAAAGAAGTGTCTCATTGAGAAAGGGCCTTTCCCTGTCTCAAAGTCCATTTCCATCACGTTGGAAGTGGAGACGAAGGAGGAAATAGATCATAATATATTTGTTTTCTCCACCCATGGTGTCATTTGTCGGTTTAGGGGTTTCTGGCCTAGCCTCTCAAAGTTTCATGTTTGGATCTCACATCATTGTGAGTCTCTCCTTACTGGTACAATTATATTTACCCTATGGCTAAGGGCTTTTTTATTGCTAAATTTGAGAATGCTCAAGACACAAACAAGATATTGCGTGATCATTTATTTAGCTAGGAAGACAAATTTACACTAATGGTCAAACCTTGGCACTCTGATTTTGACCCTTCTTCTAAAACGTTCAATAAGATTCCTATTTGGGTTTGGCTTATGTATATCCCCCTTCATCTTTAGGTTGACTCTCTTTGAGAGAAAGTGGGAGATGCTCTTGGAGACTTCTTGATGGTGGATGAAGAATTGTCGAATATTCTTTATTCCACATTTTCTCATATTCTAGTTCATTTAGATGTTTCTAAGGGGCTACCTGCATTTATTTTACTCCAATCCTCTAAGGATGATGGGTCTAAACCTTGGACTATGAAGGGATTCCCTTCAGATGTAGAAAATATTTTAAAATCGGTCATGTGGTGGCTTAATGTGGATTTGAGAAGAATAAAATGTTTTCTTTGTGGTGGAAAGGTGTTTCAATTGAACATTATATGATTGAGAAGATTCTTGATACCCAAAGGATTTTCTCCAAGGTGGTTGCACAAGTCTCTCAGGTCTAAGATTCTTCTTCTCCGGGATGTTCTAGTTATTAATGGTGGGCCAATTGAGGCTAGTGTGCCTCTAGTAGCTAATGAGATTTCTTCTCATGCCACTATGGTTGTTGATGTTGGTTCCTCTCTAGATTTTTCTCTGAATATGGATGGGAATAGGCCCCTCATTTCTACGCCCTCTGATTATGATGGGGCCATAATTTCTAGTAGTTTCATTGTTGATTTTGTGTCTTTAAGGAAAGATTGTGATGTTGCCCCTGAGATGGTTGTTGCAACTGGCCTTCTTTCTCAGGAGAGTGATGTTCTAGCATTGGGCTCGTTGGTTTGGCAAGAGGATTTTGCTAAGGTGGAAGAGGGTTGGATTACTGTGAAAGGAAATAAAACTATGGCATTCATGCCCTCTTTTGATATGGCTCCTGCATTCCCACGAGGGAGGTGCTGAAGGAAAATCTTGATGGTTCTCTGTTGTGGGTGATTGGGTTGTACTTTCTCTAGTCTTGTCTATGGTTTGTGGTTGCACGTTAGTTTTTATGTATAGATTTTGTTTCAAGTTGTGGGAGCCTATTGGTAAAACCCATTTTCTGGTCTTGGTTTTGTTCTTTCTTGTTTTGTTGGGCTTTCATTGTATATCTCTAGTGATCCTATTGTAAAGGGTTTCAGGTCCCTTTAAATTTTACTTTTTCCTTAATAAAAAGCAAATAATAACAAATGAAAAATGTAAAGCTATATAGTCTAAAACTGAATTGAAAACATACCAATGCTAAACTTATTAATGAAAAATCTAAGTTGCAAGAATATCACACGATCTAGCAATAATGTTCATTAGATAACAAGTTTCTAATTGTAAAACTTAATAATTATCTATTCTAATAGCATGAATGAAATATTAAGGATGAGTACCTCAAGTAGGACCCCTTGAAGAACAATCCAATTATGCTTAACAAAAGAGAAGAACTAAATCAAAGATTCTTATATTCATACATGCATACCAATTATAAATATAGTATATCCAATCAAAAGCATGAATATATTTGGAATGGAACAATTGAATTCTTCAACTACTTATGACTGGCTTAGCGAAACTATGAGAGGAGATTTATTGAATAATAAATAACTAATAACAATAAAAGACTTCTACTAGGAGTGTACGACATCAACATATATAAAACATAATTGTCTATTCCTTATGAGATATTAAAGACATAAAATATTTTGTGAACAAAAAATTCTTCTTTGAATAGCTCTCAATCATCCCTTATCCATTAACAGTTCAACAAGGTTAGTCTACTCTATTTTATTGATTCAAACTCATTAAGTCATATGGTTGCAAGAACTTTGAAGTCTTCAATTGCATGAAGTAACCCAATTTTCTAATGCTCAAGTGTTGCAAAATATTGTTAGTACACAAATTACCACATTAACAACATTTTCATTCATTATCATTGCATTCAATTGCATAATCAATCATATAAGCATATTTCCATGTTGTATTAGTCATGTGTATATTTTATTCTACCAAAATAGTCAAGCCTTAGCATATCATAAACATACTAGACACATAAAAGTCTTAAACAAAGACTGTAAAAACCACATTAAAATTGTATAATATGAAATGGGGTTCATGTAGAATGGTTTTTGGATTACGGAGAGGGGGGTGAATCAGTAATCCTTGATTCTCTGTACCTCAAAAAATTTTATCTGATTAACTTGGTGTCAACTCAGTCAGACATAATTCAACATTTACCGACAATAGTAAATTAACTTTAACAATCAACAAATCAAACACAATATTCATTCAACACATATAACACTAGTATTTAACGTGCAAACCCAAATTTGGGAAAAAAACACTATGGGAATTGTCACCCCACTAAAGAAATACTCTTCTAAAGTATGCTCAGTTAAAAGCTAATATGGTTAAAGATTACAATACACATTGTTAAATGTGACCCAATCAAGGGCTTTGCCTCAAAACTGTTAGGATCTTCACCCTGTTAAGAGTGGCATAGTTAAAGGACTTCAAACACTCTTTAGATGTTACCTTTTGCAAGGATTTTACAATAAGAATGTTAAGTCCACTCGGTTAAGAGATTTTTCTGTTACAAATGTTAATAAGCAAATAGTGAATATATTGACCTATAAATATGCAACTAACTTTGCATAATCAGATCCTTTGTGCACTCTCTATCTTCACTTCAATCCTTCACTTTCCATTGGCTTCAACACTTCATCAAATTATGTCTATCTGATTCAGAATTCACCTTTTCTTTCTTCACTACATCAATCGATGACTTAATAACCCTTCAATTTGCCAGCCATTTGTTCATACAAATTCATTCTTTATATAGAACTTGTTTTTTCTCTTAATCTCCTTTATCACATTTTCTTTTGTTTAATCTTAGCTATCTAATTCATTTCACAAACTTATTCTTTGAATCTGGATCTCGGTAACCCATTTTATCATCACCTTGGAACTTGAACTTTCTTGAAACTTGTTCCTTCTCTTTTTTCCACTTAGATCTATACCATAGATCATCATGAATTTTCCTGATTGTAGATCTCTCCAACTAACTCTTCCTTGTCATCATAAACCTCCAGGTCATCATAGCTCATCATTAAATGTCCTTTTCATCCTTGTATTTATGTAGTACCCCCCGCCCCTAGTCCAATTTTATAAATGTTATGATTATTTTAGGATGATAGATTATATGTTAGGAGATCATTGATGCTTATGATTTTACTAACCCCATACTTGCATGTGTATGGTCAATGTGTTTATTTTATATTTCTGTTTGACGTGCCTGATGTGGTTGAGGGATGGAGTCGTAGTTAGTTTCTTGCGAGATTCACATGATCGGTTGATCCCCACCATTGTCTATTATATATTATTGTATGTACATGCTTTGTCTTGTGATGATAGGTTTGCAGGTACAGGGCATCGTCTTCCCTGAATTGGCAGGAGTGAGCGTGCCCATAAAACATTTGTCTCAATGGTAAAGAGGGGAGATAATACACAGACCCAAAACCCTAACCTAAGCCTAATTGTCCTAGGATTGGACAAGTGTCAATCTGACTACCCTACTCGAATTCGTCTGGTTGGTATGAATTTGTGGATCTCATTCTTGAGTGTGTGCATGATTTCAGTTTGCTTGATTTTATTGTGTTTGATCTTATTGCGCTTGATTCAGTTGATTTATGATTATATAGGTGATTTTATATGATTATCAATGTTAGGATTATAATTGAATTTAATGGTTTAATTATGTTCCTATGTTTAATTTGGAAAATTATCTAAACTCAATTATTTAATTATTTGGAATTAATTGAACATTTAATTGTAATTGGATTTAATTTATGTTGCATACTTTATTAAATTATTAAATACTTGATTTGCATGGCTTTAGGATGCATTGAGTATTTAATATATTTAATACATATTTTAATTGTGACATGTGCATTAATATTTATTTTTAAATTGAATTGTTCTCCAAAATAAACAACTTGTTTCAAAAAGTTTAAGTTGAGTTGTGCATTAAAAAGTATTTTTAATTTATTAATTGGATTTTCCCTCAATTTTTGATTTGGAGTTGAACTGTGAGTTAGATTTTGAGTTATCTTTAGGGATTGCATGAATTTGGGGAATTGAATTCCTATTAGGAAAAAAAATGCATTCATTTTATTTTTATTTTATCGGTAAAAGGCCAGAGCCAGAATTTTATTGATATTAATTAATTTTACAATATAACCTCGCTCAGTGCAGGCGCTAGTAGGAAAGAGCGGGGTCGAGAAAACCTCCAGCCGTGCCCGAGACAAAAAGTCCTGTTCCTAATACAAAATATACGTGGGCATTCCCACGACTCGAACTCTGTCAAGATTTTTACATACATAGATCCGTGGGCATACCCACTCTCTTAAGAAATTTTAACTTTTCAAGAATTACAAGCTTCCAATAAGTTACATCAATTTAAATGTGAATACACCTTTGTTTTAATCCTTTAGTATATCAACCTTTGATCTTATATCTTTGGAGAGAAGATGAACTTGGCGCCAAATTGGATGCTCCCCCTGTAAAGCAAGAAACATTCTACAAAATCTATTGGTTAATATTAATACATCTTTTGACATAAAATAAAATACCACCTCATGCACTGGTAACCTTACTCCAAATGAACAGTCACTTGGGTTGCTGAGTTAGTAAATATTGGCATCTAAACCACCCCATAAAGTTTCTATGGGGTGGGATTCCCAATGTTCTCATAAAATGAACCTCTATAAAAATCTATTAGTTAACGAAAGCCATATATCTTGTAGCGCCAATACATCATTAATAATTACTTGTCTGAGAGAAAGCTAATGCTTAAGCAAGCCTTTTATTAAGAAATCCATCCTCAATTAGTTTATGATCATTAGACATGGCATACATATTTATCTATCTTCATTTTCCTATAATAAAGATAAAATGAAACCAAATAAGATAAGATCAAAAAGAAAAGTAACCATAGGGGCTAAATAATAAGATCTAATCACATATGATTAATGTCCCCTTATCGATTAGAACTCCTTCTATAAGATGGTAAGGGACATTAGTCATAGATGATTAGGTATGGTTTGAGGGAACCAAGCGGTTCCCTTTAAACTATATCTATACAATTGACTAATTGAATACAAGTGCTTTGCAACATTACTTTTTTAAAAAACATAAGTTACCTAAGAGAGCGTAAAAACACATAATCCATATCCAAGATAGACTATATTAATATGTATTCACACACACACACACACACATATATATATATATAGATATGTATATATATATATATATATATATATATATATATATATATCTATATCTATATCTATATCTATATCTATATCTATATCTATATATCTATATATATATATATATATATATGTATGTACATATATGTACATATACATATATATGTACTATAGTACATATATGTATATGTAC